>BQNB010032273.1:4970-53305 GCA_026074375.1 Tanacetum coccineum | reverse complement strand
GATCTCCCCAAAGAACAAGACCAACTCTCGCAGCTTGCTTATCCTGATAAAATGTCATCACACGGCCATAAATGGTCATCGAGTCTGCTCTAGTAACCAAGTGAAGGATCTCTCTAAGACTTGTGAAGCACTTGCGAGAGTTGTCTTTCCTGTAGAAGACATTGATCCAGCCTAATCTTAATGCACATTTTGTGTTCAGCTTTAGGATCTCCGTCTTCAATAGGAATGGTAGAGTGAGAAGGATGAACACCTTTTTGACCTAATCGCTTCTTCCTGGTACCAACCTTCTTGGGTGTAGAAGCAGTGGGTTTTGCTGTAAAAGCAGTGGTAGAAGGAACTTCAACATCCTCTATTGGAGCTTTCTGAGAAGGGACTTCCACAGATGGTTGTTGTGAATCAGCAGGAACATCAGGCTTTGGAGCTTCAGTTGATTTGGACTTCTTCGAACTAGCTTGCTCCAAATCTGCACCAGGTCTTTTAAGAGACCTCCTGATGTTTTGTGATTGTAAGTCTGCAGCAGCTGTTCTGATTTTGTCAAACTCAGTTTTGAGTTGATCATCAGAAAATGACTTCACATGCTTCATGGTCCATCCGGTGGTATAAATGGTGGAGCTTTGATTCTTCACAAAGGTTCGCATATAAGCCTTTTGTTGTGCAAAGGTCATAGGCTTATTCAGCTTGTCCTGAAACCTCTGTGCAGCAAACTCTCTTCTTCTTTTAGCAATCAGAGCTACCATTCTTTCAGCAAAGTTATCTTCAGTGACATCTCATGACAATATGAGTTCAGCAGAGTAATAAGTCAAGTCCTGGATTGGGATAAACTGGACCTATTATGTCAGTCCAATCTGATCTGTATAGTATTTTGATGAATTCAGCAACCATCCTGATGTCTTTTCCTCTGCATCTCTTCTCTCTCATCTTTCCAACTTAATCCTGCTGTTCTTCATCCATTCTACCTAGAAGCTTCCTTCACCTAACCTATTCTTCCTTTCTGTGCACCTAATATGTTCTTTCTCTGACTGGAGGGTCTTATTCCATCCAAGGAGTTTTACCTTTTTGGGAAGGATCAGCAGATTAGGTACATAGTCAGTTAGCACCAGCAAGGAACATCAGATAACACATAGTAAACTCATAAGAGGTGTAGGTCGTAGAATAGTTAGATCTTCTAGCCTTTGTGGTTGTATAGTACTTATGTAATCACAAGTATATACGTGAGAGACTCTAACAATTGTTTAGGCGGAAACTAAACAATGCAGTATAAAGAAGAACAAGTATAAACAACGATCCTTTATGGATCTCTCTATTGATAATAAATTGTTTCTGTAATTTATAAATCGGTGCCAAACCCTAATGCTAAAGGTTTCTTTTATAGAGAAGAAACCCTAAATTGCTCAACAAGATTCCTAAAAAACGCGTATAAGAGATAACGTCTACCTCTTCATATTATATCGCATTCTTTATTAAACGGAGAATAATTCTAGAATATTACATATAATCCTTAATTAAAATAAATCAGCATAAATATAGATCAGCAGATTCTATATCTGTCAGCAGAAATGAGGAAAATTGACCAGTTAGGAACATAATCCGCCAGGAATGCAACTTGAACTGCCAGGCAGAAACACTTAGTGCCATCAGCAGAATCTACATCTCTAACAGCAGAGAAACAGAAACGACACTTGGTCTTTTTCATTATTTCTCAACAATCCTCCACATAAAATTGGTTTTGACTCAGTTAATTAAGTTTTAGATAGATATTCCAAAGCAAGTGGATTGAATAGCAGCTGTTACAAATACAGCAGGATACTAGTGTGAACTAGTACGCAGAGTAAAAAACCGTGTTAGCAGCAACATTGAAAACAGCAGCATATTTGTAACAGCCTGAACTCGATGAACTCTAGAATCAAATGAAGTTAGCAATCATCATAGAACAGCAAGCTTCCATCTTTTGCACGCAACATAAGTAGATTGATAAGCATTTACAAAGTATATACTCACTCTTGGGCTAGTTGATTCTTTGGTAGAGATACCAAAAAACCCTGGTGTAAAAAAACTGTCCATTTTCAGAACATGAATCAAGGTTGCTAATTGGAATACATCATAACAGTTTTTTGCTACCGTCACAGCCATACAACGGATTTGACATGTCTTTACTTGTAGCCGTTTGCTCAGGACTAGCAACTCTTCATACACAAGAGTAATCTGGTGAAGTCGATAACCATACAATTTTTTGTAAATTGTCAACTATCAAAGGATTTGAGAAAGTCTTTACAAGAGCCGTTACCCTCGTGGACTGACCACTCTTTGTTACATGATAATGGTGAGGTGAAAGGCCATAGGATTTTTTAGCAAACACTTACAGCTATCAAGGTTTGAAGTTACACACCAATGCGTTTGCTCATTGTGAGCCAGACTCTATCTTGGCTGTTAGCCATGGTGAGCTGAAAATATTTATGTGCAGTGGCAAGCACAATAAACACCAAAAAATTTTCGAACACTAAGGCTTTACAACACTATACTATTATAGGGATGTATCTAAATCTCTAGGATTGTTAATTGCTTTTTTTAAATAAATAACTAAACTATTGTAGTAATACAAACTGTACTCAAAACAACTTACTTAGGAGCAGATGACCAACATACTCATTTGCTTGCCTTAAGCCTGCCTGGATTGTCAGAATGATATTCCCGAGCTCAACAAACATCTGACAATATGTGGGGTTGGAACTTGTGTGCCTGGGGTGGCGTACATACGTTTAAGCAGTGTTGCCCGGATAGGATTGTCCTTGTCCAAAAACATATAACACAGTCTTCCCATTCGTCAATAAGGACTTGAACGTAACTCTTAGGATACATCTGCAGCTAACTCTACAATCCATTAATCTTGTGTAAATGTCTTCCACATCATCAGATTGAAGTGACTGGAAATAAACATATTCTCATCCCTCCAGAGTTCTTATTCCAACATCTACTTAATAGGTTTAACCGAATGATACCTATTAATCCGTCGACGCAATATATGAAGGAGAATCCTCAACGATAAACATGAAGGTTAGCCAAACTGTTTTCAAATAGTTAATAGACTTTTGCCGCCGGTTTCTTCTGATGATAATATACATGATAATAATAGTTACTAAGGGACAACACACAATTTCCCAATCTTTAAATGCACCATATGGGAAGCGGCAGTCGGGGGATTATAATTTTCCATGTCGATCATCACTCTCACTTCTCAGAACTGAAAAATAAATCCTCAACAGGTTTTTCGATTGAAGAGCATCCCTTAGCAACTCAAGTTGTTTACGAATGAGGAACCGAGACGGAGATTTGAGGCAGAATCAGAAACGGTTTTAACCTTAACCTGTGATCAAAAGTCTCTTCACAGGAAGCTTGTCCACAAACACTACCCCTTATCACCCAGAATTAGACTTACCCTGAATGATAATATCAGCAAACAACTTCGTCATCCGAGTCAGGTGTCAGCAAGAAACTCGTGACTTTACAAATCCCTTTCTTCCTCATCACTATCAAGAAAAAACACTAAGGAATACACCTCTGATGTGGATTCAAACAGAACTCATTTGGTATGTGATCTATTGTTACAGTTGATGGTTGTGATTAACTGAATGTAAGAAAGGTTGCAAGATAGAGTACACACAACATGGAAGGAGAATAGAAGCAGAATCTGCATAACGTGTGTCACTCCAATCTCACGCGTGAGCCAGCAGAATCCATAGTGCTGTAGGGGTGATCGTAGAGTCAACTCCTGTAGATCAAATGTACCTACAGCAGTATTGGAAGCAGCAAATCCATCATTGGAGTACCTGAACAGAAGATTAGAACTTCACACCACCAGCAGTATCAGGATCTTTCTGCAGTATGAGGCGTTGCGAGCAGGAACACTTAGCTGGCTGTGAAAAAGAAACACGTTCAACCCTTTGTCTTTAGAACTCAAGGAGGCTCAGTAATGGCAGGCTGGGGCTCGAAAAGGTTTGTAATAAGGCACTCAACAAGCGATCCTTTTCAAGGCGTCTACAGATATACTCGTACTCTTCAACCAACTATTTTTGATTCATAGCCTTGACGTCTTTCATCGTGATGGTACCATTATGAGCTGCACACCATTGATTTTTAACCAAGTTTTACGCATCTTTTATGTGTGGACCTTCAGTTTTCTTTTAATGGCTTACCCCCTTGTGAGCTCGTTAACGTAAATCTGAAGCTCGCTTCTTCACGCCCTGTCCTTTAAAAGCGGTCATAGCGCCTCAATAAAAAGTTCCCTCGTTGAACTCAGCGCACAACATACTCTTGTGACAATGCAGGATTAGAGCCAACTTGCATCATCATGTTCAAAGCCAAGTATGTTTCTGTCAATACGATCATGAGATCGTCTAATTCTTTGCGCGCTCTGCAGAAACATTTTGCAGTCTTCTGAGCCAATTCCTCAGCCCGTAAGTTTGAACCAACCGCCTCACTATGCCTGTTTTCTTCTAAGCGTTGCTCTTGGTTGGTGCTCCTCTTGCAAGAAACTAAGAAGGTATATCCAAATCAGGCATTTGGGCTTTCCCTTTTCAGCAACAAGATTGGACCAGCAGGTATGCTGTTGTGTGGTAGAACACCAGCAGAAGGGTTGCTTGAATAATGCTGAAAAGGCTAGAGTGGGGTAACTTGTCTGGCACGTCGATAGCAGAACGCTTTCGCCTCTAGGGGAACCTCCTCCTCTTCTCGTTCACTCTACATCCGCAGATAGGGTCAGCAGGTTGAGCATTGATGCTAGAGCTGTAGATGCCATACGAGATAATCCATCGAGGGTAATAGCATCCTGAACTTCCCATTTCCCCTTCGCTGCTTGAGGCATCGAACCACAGCCGTGTATCTCATTCTGTTTAACCGTTTTCTCCAACTTCTTGGAACTCTGGAAACAGGTTAAAATAAGCACCCACAAACAAACCATTATCTTTATCGACTTTCCTAGCTCAGTCTCCATAGAGTCAATACGTCCCAAACACATGTCAAGCTTTGCAGATAACTAGGTTTTAGAAACGAGCAGGGTCCTACATGCCATTACTAGCAAGCATCGGGCTTGTTGGTGTAGAAGCATCATCGGGACGAACAGGTGACTACTCATGGAATCCACCATGAAGTGGTGTCATCTTCCATGGAAATGACATTATCAAGGTCTCAGGCTCAAGATTGTTTCAGGCATAGTTGGGGCCAAGATAATGGTGTTCCCAAAGTCAGGGTCAACATTAAACATGTGGTCTGGGCATGTGGGCCCAAAAAAGAATTGGTTCATAACTTCGGGTCCACATTACCCAGCTGGTCAGGTTTAGGTCCAAAAACTATGGGGTACTGAGCTGGCAAGGGGGCGGTGGGAGGGACACAGGCTCAGGTAGTATGGATCCTAATGGGAGAAGTAAGACACATTAAGGCCATGGTCTCCTTTCAGTTTGTAACAGGTGAGACAGGGTAAGGGACAACCATTCTGTCTCAGGTATGGTGGTGTGAAGGAGAGGGATTGGGGGGGTCTCTGGGATTTCAGGCTGCTGCCTCGGTGTGGGTTTCCCTACAGGGAAAACTGGAGAGAGTGAGGTACAAGGGGTCGCCTCAGATGCACTACCAGCAGCTGCTTTGAAAGCAGCTGTATCCTCATTAGCATGCATCATCATCACACAGCAGCATCTATACCAGTAGCAGCACCAATGGACAAGCATGGGGGAGTCAAAGGTACTTGGTTGACCCTCCATTTAAATTTATATATTGAACATAAAAATTTTCCTAGTTTAGTCTTAAAACGTTAGTCTTAGGGGCTTCGGGTCTGCAGTCTCTAATGACAATAATCAGTTGTATATAAATAAACCTTGGGTACATTTAAAAAATTTATGGTTGTTTAGCCTTAAGTTTCCCAATCATCTCTCTAAAATAAATCAAGTGAATTTATATTCTCCGACCAGTCGTCAAACAAATAAGGTGATTTGTGTTGATGTATGTTTGTTGTTCGTTTTTGATGTATTTGCTCCTTGTCTTTGGTTTGATGCTGTGGCATTTGGAATATAAATTGATTCCAATTTCCAGACTTAGGACTTCAGACAGTGAATAAGGTGTGTGCACCAGAATCTCCATTGAGAGATAAATGGTTTTTAAGAAAAGTGAGAGTCCCATCTGTCTGGTAGGTATACTAATAACCCTCATACCACACAAGAATATCAGGAATCGGGCATGTCAAAACTGCATTGGCATCGTAAAAGTGTAACTGAGTCCGGAATGAGTGACCTCAGTCACGTCCCCCTCACGGTGTCAATTGTGGCGAATTAGGTCATGAGACCAGCAGCCATTTGGTTGTGAACAACAGTGGTTGCCCAAAATTGTTTAACCAATGAAGGGGGGGGGTCAAAACACGACCGGAGGGGCATATGAGTCAGATGCCGTCTCTCAACGGTGATTGGTCTAAATAAACCGAGGATATCTGTGAAGTCCTCGGCAGCCTCTTTCCCTTCCCAAATATGCGATCTTGTTGTGATCATCTTTGTACTTGAGTGCCGCCTAATTGGTGATGATTGATTGTAGGATTGAATGTTAAGCAGTATACAGAGGTAAGCGATGGTGGTGTATGTGTGTGGGAAAGATGAAAATTTGATTTGAGATTAATTAGGTTAATTGTGCCCAAATAATGAAAAGAGAACCTTTGTATTTGATTGGTACAATTTTAACCTTAGAAGTTGAAGTAATTAAGTGAAAATCAACTTGTACGCCACCTGTTCAGGCAAGTTGAGCAGGTAGGGCGGGCGCTGTGAACGCCCACAAACACCATATATAGAGATTTATAAATGAAAAACTATTCACTTTCATTTTGAAGACCAGCAGGTATTAAAAGTCAAACCTGCAGTTACCCATCTCATAATCTGCAGAAACAGTAAAGCAGCAGAATTTAATTATGTGCAGCACAAACTATTTCAGGCATAGCCAATAAAAATATAACCAGCAATTAATTAAAAAAGGCTAAGCAACTTCCCAACAAAATGCAGAAGCAGTAAAATCAAGCAGAAGATACCCATGTTACACCAGCATGATTGGAGACTAGCAGCAGAAAGAAACTAAGTGCGAGTGGCAGTGACCAACCAACCAGCAATATCAAAACTCGTAGAACGAGCAGTAAACTAAGTTGAGACAGCAGAAACAGGTTATCCCAGAGAAATAAGTCAAGCCAGCAGGAAAATGATTACTACACAGCACAAACAGTTCAGCAGAATAAATTAGATGTATTGGCAGCATAAAACTACTCTGCAGCATGAATGTATTCAGACCAGCTGAAGAAAGAGGCAAACCAACAGCAGAAAGAAACCATGCAGACAGAGGGAAAAACACACCTATTAGCAGAAATGTATCCACCAGCATGAACACGGAACCATCAGCCTAAGCCTTAGCTCTAACCAGCAGGAACAAAGCATCCAGACAGGAAGGATCATGACCAGCAGGAAGGAACTAAGCATACAACTGGAAGGATAACGGACCAGAAGAATCATAGTGACTACTGCAGATAACCAAACCTGTCAGCAGGAAGAAAGTACAACTAGCTGCAGTATTGACTACCTGCTATCACAAGAATAATATCCCACTAAACACCATACCTGCATGAAAAGTTAGAATATATAAGTATACAACAACAGCCTCCCATTAGGCTTTTACCTCCCCTCATTTCTTGAAAGAGGGTTTACACCCATCCCAATATGGACCACCAGATACTCTAAATCTTGGTCATCAATTCCTTCTTGGTCAGTAAATCAGCCACATTATACATACGGTGTGTTTTTATGTGAATCTTCAGCACCTTTGTATCAAGTTATTCTCTTTGGCATTCTCTTATAAAGTGACTGCCTTATCTCAATATGCTATGGTCCTCTGATGAAAGATGGGTTTTCACAATTGAATGTGGTGCGCTGGTTGTTATGAAAAATTTTGGTAGTCATGAAGTTGAATCCATATCCATCAATTGGTTCTGATCCTGAGTACATGTGCACAGCAGCTAGAGCAGTAACATACGGATTCTGTAGGAAAACAACACCCCACTCTACACCAACAATAAGAAGAGCCACAATAGTCGGCTTCTTGCACTGTCATGAAATTAACACGTCTGCCTGAATTGACATCCACTGTAGTGGATTTCCGATCACATGAGAACCAGCATAATCACTATTCAAGGTAGGGCTTCCAACTGAAAAGGGGAGATTCTGTAGGGTACACAAGCTAGTTTTGGTTCCGTTTTAAGATACTTGAAAATCTTCTTGACTGCATTCAGATGAGAGTCTGTGGTGTAACTTGAATTATTTGGTCTGGAACAAGCACTAACTGCAAAAACTTTATTTCAGGTTCTTGATAGCTGGGGAGATACATAAGTGAACCATAATGGATCTATTACAATGTACATTAACTGAAGGATGAGATTCATCCTTCATTTGGTCTCCCCCTTAGCAGCCTTCATAGGGTATTGTTGCAGTTCTGACAGATTCCATTGTCAAACTTTGTTGCATCGTCTTTAACATATTGTCTAGGCTGATAAAATACCGATCAGGCAACTGTATTCACATGTAGACACTAAGCAAGAATCTCATCTCTCCCATATGCAATCATTTCAAAAGTCTCCTTGCATCAAAACACTTTAAATTCTTTACATGGCTTTATTGGTGGACTTAAAATTAATGTTCATCACTTAAACCTGGTTACAAATGTATATCCTGGTATGCTTTTCTTGATGAAACAGTGTCTTGTCTATAAGTACTCTTTGTCAATTATGTTGTAACAGAAAAGCAGTCAATAGTTCATACCAGGATTTAGGGTGCTTTGATGAAGTCCATACAAAGGGCTGTTATCCTCTTTTTACACATGCTTTGGGAAGTTAGGAGCTTCTAAGCCTTTAGGTTGGAGGACATACACTTCTTCTTCAATTTTCTCATAGATAAAAGGCTCTTTAACATCCATCTGATTACTACCAGAAAGAGCCCAATATAAGATGGAAAGCCAAAACAGTTACATTTGATTGCCTCTATTCTTGCCACAGGTGCAAATACTCTTCATTATCATATGCCTTCCTCTTTGTCTGTTGTCCCTTTGCAACCAGCCTTGCTTTATTTTTAAAAACTATTCCTCTGGCATCCATCTTTTTCTTCAAAATCCATTTTGTCCTCTATGGCATGTTTTCCACGGGTAAAGGGACAAGGTTTCTATACTTTCTGGTTGATGAATGTTGCATCTAATTCTTGCATAGCAGCAACCCTAATCAGGATCCGCAAGTGCTTTAGCTATATACTACTTGGTTCTAACTGTGAAAGGAAGCAAGCAAAAGACAATGAAGTTGGTCTGTATGATGGTCCTTTGTTGATCTTGAATAGATCCAATGAAAGCATTTCACCAAACTTGGAATTTTGAGCTCTGCTTCGTGTCAAAACTGAGAAAGACCACCCAACTACCGAACAACACTATCATACACCACACTCCACATAACTGCAGATCACCATGAATCTGAGAACTGGGATGAATTGTGTTCACCCTTTTTGTTTGGAACTGGATTACTTCTACGGCAGGTGCTAAATTTTGTAAGTTTTAAAGCACTAAAATCATCATCATAAGAGGAAGATGTGAAGATGCCAGATGAGAGTTGATCCTTGCACACATCAGAAGGGACGGGAAATCGTGTAGTGTATTCACTTGAGCCCAATGATTGACCAGGAGGAAGTGTAGACTCATCAGCATGTACAGGAATGAGTCAGTCAGAATCAGATGTACTGCAGCAAGATTTGCCTAGACCGATCCAGCAGGTCAATAAAAACTACAGCAGGTGGAAAAGAAAAGCAGGAATTTCATCCAGCAGGGATAATACCTGCAGTATCACTACCAGTAGAAAGTACTACCAACAGATTACACCACCAGCAGAATCAATGCCAGCAGGATCCCTATCAGCAGAAACACCTTGGTTTCGAATTTCAGCTTCAGCTTGACTTAGTATTTCTGCTGTTGCTTGTGAGAACAAATAACCATATCGTGCAGCTGCGTCCTTAGCTTCATACTCTTGTCTTTGAAGCTTAGCAAGCTCTTCTGCATAATCTGCATTGCGTTCCATAACACTAGGACCATTGCTTGAGGAAGGACCTGCAAAACTGTTAGAAGGAAAATGAGGAACCACTATAACTTGCTCCTCCTCTTCTGAATTGAGTATGATCTTGTGTACCGGGCATTTTTGTATGTTTCTTGTGTACACTGCCGGTTGTCAGTTTTAAAACGAGTATAACCTAATGAATCAGTTAAATAGTCAAGGTCAATATAACACTCATGACCAATTCCCATGTACAATGGGGTTTATCTTCTAAAAATCATCAGATTCATGGTTTCCCTCTACACTCTTGTTTTAAGAGGTTTAACATTTATAAACCTATTGGCCTTGCTATTTGGAGATAACCAACAAGCTAACCTCTTTAGCTTTGCCTCAAATTTCCCCAATATGTGTCATTGTATTAAGGATAGTTACTTGACAACCAAAAGGTTTAAGATGGACCTATCTGGAGGAACCTTCCCAGATATCATTTCATAAGGTGTTTTATTTTGGGGATTAGTATAGTCTCCTGTTTAAAACATAGCAAGCCGTTGCTAACAGCTCAGTCCAAAACCATGGTAGTAATTTAGAGTAAGCAACATGGTTCTAGCTAGCCTCTATAAGTGTCATATTTTTCCTTTCAGCAACCCCATTCTGCTGTTGGGGGTTCTTGGGATTATTTAGTCCCTCTTATTTCCCTTTGCTCCAGAGTTATTTATGTCTGTGCATTTTGGAATCTCTTAGTCCATTATCATCCTTAATTCCTTTGCCCTTTTTATTGGTTGGTTTTCTATTATAGGCAATAATTCTTTATGGACATAAAATGTTGTCATCCTTAGTACCCAAATAGAAGTCCAAGTAACCTGCTAAAGACATACAGTAACCACCTAGGAGTATGAGTAATTCTGGTCAATACTCCTATATTGGTAGGACCAAAAAGGTCCTGATGCAGCAATTGCAGAGTTTAGAAATAAATCTCATAGTAGAAATAAGTTTCGTTAAGAAGCCTTATGTTGCTTTCCTCTTGTTACAGGAACACAGTTGTGTTCATTGGTGAACACCTTGAGAGGGTACCATCAACCAGGAGCCTTCCTTAGAGAACTCTGTTGATTGTTTTGAGTTTACTTGAGACATCCTTCTGTGCCATTGGTGATTCATCCAAGGATGCTTTTGCTACTAAACAAGTAACATTTTGTTTGTTGTAGTTCTGGAGATGCTGTTGGTGTAGAGATTAATTTCCTAGGAATTCTGAGTACCACCTGAATTTCATCAGGTAATTGGAAGGTCTTCTATAAGCCACCAAAACAGGTAAGTGTCTGTGACGAGACTTTGTTCTTTTTTTTCACAAATTTATGATACAGTGAACAAGTTAAAGGTGATGCAGTCTCTTCAACTAGTAGTCATTTTCAAGTCAAGCTTTGATGTCCTATATCGGTGCTTTCCTGGATTATTCTGCCATTTCACACCTCCTAATTTGACAATGCCTCCCGTTGCAAAACCTAAAGCATTGCACAAAATCCATCATTGCTTCTCTTGTTTCCTGTAATTACTTTCTTGAGCCAACCCTGTCACTATACCTATGTCATTATCTGTACTAGGTCACCCTACATATCATATCAACAACAACATTAGATACACTTGATGAGACCCAAGCAGTTCTGACTTGAGCCTGCCTTTATGGATAATTAAGTGGGAAAAACCATGTGGATTGAGGATTGATGAGATCCACCATTACTCTTGGACCCCCAAAATTGTGGTCTTTTATTCCTCCAAGAGTAACCTGCTGAGGTCTTAACAGCAGTACCCCATCGTCCCTTATACATAGGGTCATATAAGTTAGGCCAATACATATTATTAAAAGATACAGAGGATGGTCTGAAATATGGTCTAGCAGCAGGATTAAGCCAACCAGCAGAAACTTGTCTACCAGCAGAAACAGGTGCTGGCCTTTTTGACCAACCAGCAGGATTTGGTCTACCAGCAGAATTGACTGCTGGTCTGTTTCTACTAGCAGCAGGATCAGATCCACCAGCAGTATCAGATGCTGGTGAATTTCTACTACCAGCAGGAACAGATGCTGCTTTAGATTTACAAGGGACAGACTCAACACAATTATAAAAGTCACAATCTTTAATCAAATGCAATTTACTACCACAAACAAAACATTTCTTAACACGCACAGAATTGTTTTTACACACATTCCTATTGTTCATTCCACTTTTATTACAAAAGATCCTAGGAGATTTTACATTCTCCAAACAAGAAAAACTAGGACTGCCAGCAGTGGAATTTGGGTCTTCAACATCAGACTCTGGCAAAGTCTTGATATCAACAGCAGGTGGGAAGTCTTTGGTCTTGGTCTTGAGGCTTGAATCACAGGATGCATAGGTCTCTGAGTCTGAAGACTTGTCACTGTTATCACAAGAGACAAAGTCATTAGATTCTGAAAGAGTTTCAGAAGTTTTATTATCAGACTTTGACCCATAACTTACCTGTGTTTCCTCTATGTCAGACTTGTATGGGGTGGGCATATAAGTTCCAGTGATGGAGGGAGGAACTGCATGCATCTCCCCAGCCTTGACAAACCATGAGTAAAGAGGTTTAACCTCCTCAACAGGTTCTGGGTACATGACACTAGGTGTAGACAAATCAAACACTTCGTCTTTTCCAAAGTACTCTTTAAATCCTAGACCAATTTTAGTTCTTGTAGACATAGAGCTATTTATCAACTTTTTCAAGTTCTTGGAAGACTCCTTCCACTTTTCAAATCTAGCTAATGTCGCTTCAAAGCTCTCACCAAAGCTTACTTATAAGCTGTTTTCATTAAAGTACAATAAAAAGTTAAGTAGTTAAGAGAAAATCACAAACATCACTCTCAAATACACCACAGCTTATGTTATGGATGATAAGCCAGTTCTGGATGGGCTTATGGACTCTCACTAGCTTGTTTTAAACAAGTAGAGCTTGTAGATTCCTTGATTGACCCAGGTGTTTTGAGCCAAGGGTTTTGTAAGTCTATCTCTTGTCTTACATTTCTTATTTTGCTGTTCTTAGTTAGTACTGTCAGTTCATTTGATACAACTGTTGTTTTAAGATTATATGCTTAGCTGATTCATGCTTATTTAAATGCTTTTTATTGATTGAATTTGCTTTATAAGTGTTTCTTCTTTGTTATTTGTAATTTTTCTGGTTTTTTTTTTTTTTTTTTTAAAAAAAAAAATTTTTTTCGTTTAAAATAAAAATGATTTTTGGACATGTTAAAAGTTGTTCTTGACAAGCAGTACTAACTATAAGTTAGATACTGCTAGTTCTATTTTAGGAAACAGTACTAACTTCCACTAGCAGTACTAACGTCTAAGTTAGTACTGGTAGTTTACTTTTTGTGAACAGCACTAACTTAACAATACCAGTAATACAACTCTAGTTAGTACTGTTAGTCTCAATGTTAGTACTGGTTGTTTCAACTTGCTTATCAAGCTTATAATTTCTGAGCTTATTTACGATTTCTTTGGCTTTTTAAGTAAGAATAAAACCATTTTCCTTTACTTTTCTTTTAGGTGTAAGCTTATTAAAGCTTATTTTCCTTTTTAAAATATTTTCAATAGTTTATTCTGTTGTGCATAGGTCATAGGCTTATTCCTCTTGTCCTGAAATCGTTGTGCAGCAAAATCTCTTCTTCTTTTAGCAATCAGAGCTACCATTCTTTTAGCAAAGTTATCATCATTAACATCAGGACCTAAAAGATCAGCAGTAAGTCCTTGATTGGCATGGACTTGACTCATTATGTCATTCCAATCAGAATTTGTATAGTATTTTGCTGAATTCAGCACATCCTGTTGTCTTTTCCTTTGCTTCTCTTCTCTCTCTCTTTCCAACTCAGCCTGCTCTTCTTCATACATTCTCCTAGCAGCTTCTTCACCTAACCTGTCTTCCTCTTTTTGCCTAAATGTTCTTTCTCTGACTGGAGGGTCTTCTTCCAACAAAGGAGATTTACCCTTATTAGAAGGATCAGCAAAAGGACCAGTAGTAGCACCAGCAGGAACAGCAGAACCACCAGCAAACTCATCAGAAGGAATAGAGGAACTAGGAGGAATATCAGCTGCATGAGAACCACCAGTAGGAACAGCTGAAGCAGCAGTAGCTGTAGCAGCTGCCTTAGCCAGCTTGATAAGAGGATCTACATCTTTCTCAGCATCCTCTTCCTTGTCAGAATCAATCATCACAAACTTCCTTTGTCTACCTTTGAGTTTATCCTCCAATAACTTTACCTTCTTTACCAGCTTTCCTACTACCTCCTTGAACAGCAGCTTGTGTGCTTTAAATTCAGATTCATGAGTATTCACTTTCTGCACAAGAGTGGACACTAGAGTAGACAAGGCTGTTAGTTTATCAAGGTCCTCAGCACCTCCTGAGGTTATACCTGCAGGTGGAGCTTGTGTGGACCTAGGAGGTGAGGTATGAAAAGAACCTCCCATTGTTTCATCTTCCACATTTGTGGAAGTGAATAGGTCAGGAGTAGACTCATGAGGTCTTGAAGAAGGAGCAATGTTAGGGTCTGAAGAGGGACCCTGCTCATTCACTGGAGCACTAGAAGTAGTAGTTGTTGGTCTGGGTGGTGTGGATTCATGATCATGAGAGTGATCAGGTTCAGTTATAGTCTCAGGGACAGTCTGAGGGTTAGATGGTGCAGCTTCCCCTGAACTTTCACCTGCAATAGCAGCTTGAGCAGGGGGAAGCATTGTACCCAAAAGTGGCATATGGTCCCCTTGAAAATTTAACCTCATGTTAGCAAACATTTTGCTTGTCAGTTTAAAGGCATGATATTGTTTGGTATTCTTAGGTTCAATTTCCAAAATCATTTGAAGAAACCTAGGAAACATCAAAAACTTTTTAGGATTGTTGATGTTGTTAACCATCCCTTTGAAAATATAGCTTGACCAATTATACCTCCTCCCCTCAGTCAAACAAATAAGAGCAATAGCCAATGAGGAATATCAGCTTCATGAGAACCACCAGTAGGAACAGCTGAAGCAGCAGCAGCTGTAGCAGCTGCCTTAGCCAGCTTGATAAGAGGATCCACATCTTGCTCAGCATCCTCTTCCTTGTCAGAATCAGTCATCACAAACTTCCTTTTTCTACCTTTGAGTTTATCCTCCAACAATTTTACCTTCTTAACCAGCTTTCCTACTACCTCCTTGAACAGCAGCTTGTGTGCTTTAAGTTCAGATTCTTGAGTATTCACTTTCTGCACAAGAGTGGACACTAGAGAAGACAAAGCTGTTAGTTTATCAAGGTCCTCAGCACCTCCTGAGGTTGTACCTTCAGGTGGAGCTTGAGTGGACCTAGGAGGTGAGGTATGAAAAGAACCTCCCATTGTTTCATCTTCCACATTTGTGGAAGTGAATAGGTCAGGAGCAGACTCATGAGGTCTTGAAGAAGAGGCAATGTTAGGGTCTGAAGAGGGACCCTGCTCATTCACTGGAGCACTAGAAGTAGTAGTTGTTGGTCTGGGTGGTGTGGATTCATGATCATGAGAGTGATCAGGTTCAGTGATAGTCTCAGGGACAGTCTGAGGGTTAGATGGTGCAGCTTCCCCTGAACTTTCACCTGCAATAGCAGCTTGAGCAGGGGGAAGCATTGTAGCCAAAAGTGGCATGTGGTCCCCTTGAAAATTTAACCTCATGTTAGCAAACATTTTGCTTGTCAGTTTAAAAGCATGATATTGTTTGGTATTCCTAGGTTCAATTTCCAAAATCATTTGAAGAAACCTAGGAAACATCAAAAACTTTTTAGGATTGTTGATGTTGTTAACCATCCCTTTGAAAATATAGCTTGACCAATTATACCTCCTCCCCTCAGTCAAACAAATAAGAGCAATAGCCACTTGGCTTCCAAATTGATCCCAGCTACCTGATTTGGTACTGAGACAATGCAAGATAGTGTGAACTAAGAACCTCCATTGAGGTGAGAATTTGTTTTTGTGGAAGGTCAGCTTGCCTTCAGTGGGGTATCCAAGATTGTCCATACCTAAGTATATGTCAGCTATGGGCAAGTCCTCAACACCACCATCATCATCTAATTGAAGTTGGCTCCTAACTAATGATTCAGTGATAGTATAGGGAGTCCTATCAATGGTGGCCAATATAGCTGGAGGGCCTTCCTCAGAAGCTCTGAGAGAGGCCGTGGACCAGAACTGTTTGACCAACGAGTCATAGATGATGGGGTCATGGGTAATAGCATACCTTATGTGCGAACCCCGCAAAAAGTCAAGAACTTGGTGATAATCGGCACTGCCTTTTGGTTTCTCCAAGAAACCCACCTTGTTGTGCTCATCACGATACTTAAGTGCGGCCATTGATTTGATGATTACAAAGAATGTGGTTGAGTGTTAGTGCTGGTGTATGATTGCAAGGGTAAGTTACTACTGGTTGGTAGAGGAAATCGAGTTTTTCAAAGAGTGAGTGGAGTGAGTAAAAAGGGCTGTTAAAAATTAGGGTTTGATCTAAAAAGTAACTGTAAAAATGAGAGTAAAGAGTAATTATCCCTTTAAATAGGTGACCCTTTGATGAATTAAATGCCCAATTGTCTCAACTATAACTTTGAATTAAAGTAAAACTCAATTTAAGACACCCGCTCAAAGAAAAGTCAACCCTAAAGAAAACTAACAAGACCAGTAGGAATTGTTCTACCAGTAGGAACAAGTAAAGCTACCAGTAGGAACTCTTGCAACACCAGAAAAGACACTTAACCAATCCAAAATGAGTACTTTATCATCAGTATAAGGCCACATTCTCCATGCAAATTCACACTCATGAATCATTCATCTGCAAAAGGTTAGACCAAAACACACAAAACATATACAATGAAAAGGAAAAATTTAACTACCATAATCAACTAAAACTATCAGTAGAAAAAAAATGAAAACTACCAGAAGAAAAATATGTTGAAAACTAAGTGGTAAACATAAAAGAAAAACCTACTACTTAGAAAATTTTACAAAAGTAGTCCTCCCCTTGGACTCAAATCCTCCCCTTAACCATGGCATCTAGGGATTAAGCATCCCAATGTGAACCACTAGATGATTAAACCTAGGTCCATCAAATGCCTTGGTTAACAAATCAGCCACATTTTCATCTGTGTGAATCTTAAGCACCTGAATAAGATTTTTCTCATTTGCATCTCTAATAAAATGGTGCCTAATTTCTATGTGCTTTGTTCTTTGGTGAAAAACTGGATTTTTAACAATGCAAATGGTACTTTGATTATCAATAAAAATTTTGGTGTTCATAAAGTTGAACCCATAATCAAGCATTTGATTTTGAATCCAAAGTACCTGACCACAACAGTTAGCAGCAGCAACATATTCTGCTTCAGTGGAAGAAGTAGCCACAATTGTTTGCTTTTTGCACTACCATGAAATCAACCTTCTACCCAGGAATTGACAACCACCAGTTGTTGATTTTCTATCACCATGAGAACCAGCATAGTCACTGTCACTATATGCTTCCAACACAAAGGGAGAATCTCTTGGGTACCATAGACCTAGCTTTGGTTGGCCTTTAAGATACTTAAAGATCTTCTTGATTGCATTCAAATTGGAAGACAAAGGTGTAACCTGGTGTCTAGAACAAGCACTCACTGCAAACTGAATATCAGGCCTTGAAGTTGTCAAATACATGAGGGAACCTATCATGGATCTGTATAAATGAACATTAACAGCATCATCAGGTTCATCCTTGGATTTTGGCTTTGAAGCTTCAAAGGGTGTTGTTGCAGGTCTCACACTCTCCATATCAAATTTCTTAAGCATGTCCCGAACATACTTATCTTGGCTGATAAAGATCCCTTTAGGCTTCTGCTTCACTTATAAGCCTAAGAAAAATGTTAACTTACCCATAGCACTCATCTTAAATTCCCCTTTCATCAAGACCTCAAAATCATTACACCAGGCCTTGTTTGTAGACCCAAAAATAATGTCATCCACATAGACCTGAACTAGTATGATATCCCTGGAATTCTTCTTAATGAAAAGAGTTTTGTCTATTGTACCTCTTCTGTTATTATGCTTTAACAGAAAGTGACAATCTTGCATCACCAGGCCCTTGGTGCTAGATGAAGACCTTACAAAGCTTTCACATCTCTGTATAAAACATGGCTTAGGGGAAATGAGGATCTTCATATCCCTTAGGATTGAGTAACATAAACTTATTCTTCAATTTCCCCCATAAAGAAAGCACTCTTCAAATCCATTTGATATATCCATAAAACTTCATATATGTGGCAAATGCTAGGAATAGTCTAATCGCTTCATTTCTAGGCAACTGGAGCAAATAACTCATCATTAATCAATGCCCACCTCTTGACTTTTGACCTGGAGCACCACCTGGCTTTATTCCTTACAACTATACCTCTGGCATCTCTTTTGTTTTTCAGAATCCATTTTATCCCAATAGTAATTTTCCCATCTGGTAGAGGGACAAGCTGTCTTACTTTTGATTATATAAACTATTGCATTCCTCTGTGCATAGCTCTCAACCTACGCGGATATTAAGAGCTTGTGCAACCACTGCTTGTTCAAGTTGTGATAGAAAAAAGAAACAGACATGTAAATAGTCTGTGTGATTGTTCCTTTGTTGTTCAGGAACATAGCTAACAAAAAGCACTTGCACCAAAATTTAGATTCTTCAAGAACTCTTGTCTGAACAGGTGAAGTGAGATCTCCACGTATCTGTGATTGAGGATGAATAGTGTTCACCCTCTTAGTAGGAACAGAATCAACAACTACACTTGGTGCTAAGTTGGTGACAGTACCACCAAAATCATCATCATATGAAGAGGAAGAGAAAATGCCAGTGTCAGGATGGTGGTGTATGTCCTTTATTTCTGAAGATAAGGACATGGAATTTGCAAGGTCATAATGAGAAGGATATCTTGTAGAATGTTCACTTGAACCCAATGAGTGACCAAGAGGAAGTGATGTTGCATCAGTATGAACAGGTTTAAAAACGGGAGTAGAGGTTTCAGTAGGACCATCAAAAACACCAGCAGCAGAATCAATCTTACCAGCAGGAACCCTATTCCTACTGGCTGTAAGATCAGCTTGACTCATATGCTTCTCAGCTGTAGCATTGGCTTCATATGCTTGATTTTGAAGCCTAACAAGTTCCTCTGCATAATCTGAACTGCTCTCCACCATTTCAGAAGCATCATGAACCTTAGGACCTGAAAAAGAGTTAGAAGGAAAAGAAGGAACAACAATTACTTGTTCATCACACTCCGAATCCAAAAATTTGATTCATCTTGTGTTCCTGCATGTATGTTAGTATTATGGGTACCTGCCGGTTGATTAGTTTTGAACGAGTATAACCTAAAGAATCAGTCAAAATAGTCAAGGTCAAAATACCACTCATGACCCAAACCCTTAAACATTAGTTTACTTCAAGATATCTCAGATTAAGTGTTTCTTCTATCTTATTGATGGACTAAATGTAGACCCTATAAGCCTTTTCATGACGCAGCATACCCAAACAATAAAACCTTTCCATCAGCTTTTCTCTCAAATTTTCCCAAGTGGTCACTGGTGTTAAGGATAGTCACATGACACCCAAAAGGTTTAAGGTGACTAATGTTGGGAACTTTCCCAGACAATAGTTCATAGGGTGTTTTGTTATGGGGTTTAGTCACTAGAACCCTATTCAAAACATAACAAGCAGTACTAATTGCTTCTGTCCAAAACATGGTAGGTTTCTAGAAGTCAGCAAGCATATGTTTATTCTTTATTTCTGAAAACCCCTCTTTGTTGTGGGGTTCTGGCATTACTATAATCCATTTTAATCCCCTTTGACCCACAGAGTTCAATTAATTTAGAATTTTTAAACTCTGTCCTATTGTCACACCTTATGGCTTTAACCTTTTTAGTTAATTGGTTTTCAATAAAAGTAATAAAGTCCTTAAGGATACCATATGTTTCATCCTTAGTCCCCAAAAAGAAAACCCAAGTAAACCTGCTAAGGTCATATGTAACTACCAAGGAATAGTACTTGTGATCAATGCTTCTGATGGAAGTAGGACCAAAAAGGTCCATGTGAAGTAACTGGAGAGGAGCAGAAATGGTGCTCACAGCAGTGATGGCCTTGTAAGAAGCCTTGTGTTGCTTTCCTTTGTTGTAGGCAACACAGTTGTGCTCATTTGTAAAGAGTTTGGAGGGTAGCCCATTGACTAATCCATGCTTTTCCAGCTTGTTAATGTTTTTGAAATTCACATGAGCCATCCTTCTATGCCATTTTGTAGACTCAAGCAGAAGGATGCCTTCTTCTAGGAAAACAGTTGATATCTCTTTCAGGTTGGATTTCAGTCAAATTGAAGCAGTAGAGATTGTTCCTTCTTGGAACTCTGAGAACCACCTGACTATTCTTAGGTAGTTGGAACTCCTTAGAGAGAACAAGGCACTCTTTATCAGTGAAAAGGACTTTGTTCTTGGTATCACAAATTTGTGAAACAGACGAAACAAAGTTATAAGTTTGAGCTCTTCCACATAATAAAACATTCTCAAAGTCAATTTGGAAGTCTCTTATGTCGCCATTTTCAGTGATTTTGCCATCTCCCACCTCCAAAAAGTCACAGTAACTCTAAATCTTTACTAAGTCTCCAATTTTCATTATTGCCTGTATGCTTCTGGAACAACCACTATCTTACAATTCCTAATCTCATATTTCTTACTGGAGAATTTTCCTACTATACACATTCAATCTCACATTAGATATACTATGGGAGGCCCAAGTCATTACTGACGTAGGCCTGCTTGTGGATTCATTTGGGAGTTAAACATGTAGATTGATGAGTTCCACCAATTGCTTCTTGGATCCCATTTGTTATTTCGCACCTTTGGAATTCTCAAGAAACAACCTACTAAGGGCTTAACAGCAGTTCCCTATCTTCCCTCATCCATATACATTTGGTTATAATAGCCAGGCCTACCAAAGTGTTGAATAAATAATGGATTGATGGTCTGGTCAGAGGTTAGAGCAGCGTGATTTTTCTCAACAGCAGAAAATGGCTCTAACACAAGGAAAGGATGTCTGGTTATTCTACTACCAGCTAGGAACAGATGTTGGTCTATTCCTAATACCAGCAGGAACAGATGTGTCTATTCCTCTAACCCCCCCAAGCGGAACAGATTGCTGCTTTTGGTACAAATGAGAGAATATTGGCAACATTATTCATATAGGTTTATTTTGCAAATTCCATCTGTTTCTCATAAAATATCACAATCTTTATCAAATGATAATTAACTACCAATAAACAAAACTGTCTTACGAACAAAAAGACTTTCTTTTACAAAGTTGCCTTAATGTTTTTTCCCTCTTATTATCATAAATTCTCTAGGAGTTTTATTTCTTCGTAAAGAAAAACTAGAATCATCATTGGTGGAACTTGGTTGTTGGTCAGCAGTCTCTGAAACTGTCTTGAAATCAGTTGAACTAGGGGCAGAGGCTAAGGGTTCATTGGTCTTGGAGCTTGAGGACTTGACACTTGAAACACAGGATGCAAACAGTTGGTTCATAAGGTCTGAGGGGACTTGTCACTGTTTCAAAAGAGTCAAGTCTCCTTAGATACAGAGTTAGTTTCAAAATAATTATTGGACTTTGAACCATAGGTAACCTATGTATCATCAAGGTCAGGCTTGTTGGAAGGAGGCATGAATGTTCCTATTATAGGAGAAGGAACAACATGCATTTCAACAGCTTTGAAAAACCTGTCATAGAGAGGTTTCTCTGCAACATCCTTAGGGGATGAGTCAAAGATGCTAGGGGCAGAGAGATCAAACACCTCATCTGATCCAAAAGTGTCTCCAAATCCTAAACCAAATTTTGATCTAGAGGACATGGAACTATTGATCAGTTTGACCAGGTTTTTGGAAGACTCCTTCCATTTATCAAATCTTGCATTAGACTCCTCAAGTTTAACCTTCTCATTCAGTTTTTCAAGTTTAGCCTGTTTATTCAGTTTCTCGGTATATTTTAACATGTTTGTTGTGTTTTCTAAATTAGCAGTTAATATTCTAATTCTTTCTTCTAATGCTAGCTGATTACTTTGGTACCATCCCTTCTGTTGTTCTAAAGTTTGTAATGTACTTTTATATGCTTGAACCTGGATATAACACTCTTTGTATTGAACTTCTAAATTATCAAATTCCTTTTTAAGTTCTGCATATAGATGTTCACAACCAAATGGACAAGTATGTACCTGAGAAGAGATACCCATAAGGGCAAATTTAGCAGCAGCATTAGAAACATCATCAGCAACATCACCAGTAGCATCACCAACAGCATCATCCTCAGCTCTAGCAATCATCCCATATACTTGAGCAGCACCATTCTCCACATCTTCACCTTCATGGTCTGACCAGTTTAACATTGAATCAACAGACAACAGGCTTTGGTTCTTGACTGACTTATCAACTCCTTAATTTTAATGAAGATACACCTTGCTTAGAATCTACTGTTTCACTGTACATTCCACTAGCTAAGTGACCAACCTGAGCATTTATAGCATTTGACCTTCTTCTTGTCAAACCTTGCAGCATCTTTGTTATTAAACTTCATCTTTCTCCCAGCTTTCTTTTCAAATCTGTTAATCCTAACAGAGAGCATTGCCATTTGCCATTTGTTGGCTAATTCCTCTAAAATCACAATTTCCCTATTGATCAGAATCTTTTATAAAGTGATCTGCTATTATGGTTCACTTTCAGCAAACATAAGGACTGGAGTACATTTTCTATCACATTGCTAGAAAGAGCAGGACGTGATGAAGCAGAAGTAATAGTGGTTGATGTGATTGGTAAGGATATACATCTTTGTATTTGTGCTTAGAGCACTAATTAAAGGCTGAATGGGTAGGACGCAGATAGTACCTCTTGTTTGTTTTGGGGGGGGGGGGGGGGGGGGGGGGTATCATAACTTGAGCACCATTCACTCTAATTTCAAGAGTTCGCTTCAGATTGTTGTTAGATCATCAAAGCTTAGATAATCAAGACCACCCTTTGTTTTAAGAGTGATGGCCACCTGTGACCAAGAATGTAGAAGTGCTCTGAGAAATTTCATGTTACAATCTTCATTGTCTGGCTTAGCTTGCATCTGATTGAGTTGACTTAATATCTTCTGAAACCTGTCATAGCCCTTATGAAGACCCTCTGATTCAGATACCCTTAAAATTTCTGATAACTCCTGGCTTTAGGCATTTGACTTCCTCACATTTTACTTACGACTCGTATTACCTCCAAATCTGGACTTTGACAGCCTACCAGTTATCCTTGATCATCTAGATGGTGAAAATCAGCCATATGATCCTAGGAAGAGACTAAAAGCAATATGGTTCTTGGCTTTTTGTTCTCTTTTGACAGAAAATGTGTTCCTTTAACAGAAACAGGAGAAGAATCATTATATTTCCTTTTGGATCTCTTCCTGTCCTTTTCCTGCTGTTTCCATTTAGAACATTGTTCCAACAAGTTGTGATCAATGTTCATGGATCAATAATCCATCGTCATAGCCCAAGTCTCATATTCTTCCTCTTTAAGTAAGATGAAATTTGGAATTATTGTTGAGGACAGGTGTTGTGTGATATTGTTGGGGTTGCATGAGACTGGGAGGTTTGTGAGTTTGAGAGTGATTTGGAGACTCTAAACTGGTTCAGAGGATGATCTATCAGAGAACACAGGTTTCAGTTGTTGATGGAAAGAGAATGTAGATACTGATGGGTGATGGCATAGGCTATGTTTGTGATGGATTTTGTGACAGTCAATATGTGAAGTTTTATGAGTAAGAATAGTTAAAGTATTCTTTAACAGTGGTCTCTTTCCAGGCTCTGATACCTATTGTAGGTCAGCCCTAGACGCTGATCTTCAAGCGTGTTAAGGTGTAGAGCACTTATGTAATCGCAAGAACTCTAAGAGTGACTCTAACAAATTAAAAACTATTGTTTACGAGATATAAACAAACAATATGTAAAGATTTACTAAAAAACTCAATGGATCTCTATGGATCTTTTCTATTAATATTAAAAGTGTTTTCTGATCGACTGGTTTCAATTCTATCACCCGTAGGTTTCTTAATACCCATGAAACCAGTAACTACGTAGGTTTCTAAAAGCTAAAGTGATAAGTGTTATCACTTCCTAGGATATCTCATGCATATCCCTATCACTAACTAACTATACTATCAACTCGTAGTAAGCATAATACTACCAGGACTAATATTGTTCTATTATTGTTCTACCAGTACTAATATTGTTCTACCAGCAGGAATAACTTTTGTCCTGCCAGTACTAACTATAACATTATCCTTACCAGTAGGAACTACATACCTACCAGCAGGAACTTTTACTCTACCAGTAGGAACTACATACCTACTAGTAGTAACTATCTATTACAAAATTCCTAACAACATGTACTGCCTAATTGCAGATTACTACTCTGCTAATGATTTGGTCTTGCAACAGAGGCCAACTACTTGATATTGTGTTGTCCTTGTTTGTTTTATTTCATGAGGAAGTCATTCTTGTACCTTATCTTTGTTTAATGTTGTTACTTTTTAACATATCCATTTGGTAACAGAATGGAATGGACCGGAGTAATGGAATAAGCAAAGTAATATAATAAAAGCATCACATTCCATTTTCACTTTTGTTGGTCTGTGGGAAGGGAACATCTTTTTATATAAATTTTCTATACTAGCGGCACTGTATTATTTTACTATTGCTTTTTCGATGTACAGATGACACAAATCAAGCATAACTAAAGCCCGATAAGATTATAATAAAAAAATGTTTTCTAGTCACTTTTGTAAATCAATTTTTTTAATTAACGCTATGATAAACCTGGACTTTACATCGTCATTCTATGGATGAATTGAAAAAACAATCTATGCACCATGAAATGAAAATCAACAGAGTAGAAGGATTCCCATTCCTCTAAGAATAGTCTATTCCATTCTACTACTATTTGACAACGATTTTTTAATTCATTCAAATGGAATAGAGCATTGTATTCCTTCTCTAATTCCATCGTACAAAATGCTACATACCTGTTTTATTGTGACCATCAAGTTTTTGGATGCTACTGCCTCAGGATCAATTGGTGGGAAGAAGTTTGAATGTCCAGTAGGAGTGCTTGGCTTGTATATCGAATTGTGGGTTCAGTAGACACATGAGTAATGGGAGTGTAACAGTTTTGAACAGGCTAAAGACGCTAAAGGGAACCTCATAGATTCTAATTGAAAAAAGACCAACCTGGCCTTCTAGAACCACAATGGGCTCCAAGGAATTAGCGATCGTGACTGAGTGGAAATTTGAGAAAGATGAGACTGAGATTGCTACTTAAGAAAGTTTATCCACACGCAAAGAAAAAAGTATATGTTCATGTATATGTATTTTCTAGTGAACAAATTATATTCACGCGAAGAAGAAAGCATATACTTATGTATAAATGTACGTGCATTTACTAGTGTTCATTCACATGCGAAAGAAATAAGTATATTCTCATGTTATAATATACATCGAGAACTAGCAAGGGAGGCGGTAAGGAAATTGCTAGTAAGATCAAGGCTTCAATCATTGTTCATAATTTTCACGCACGAAGATATTTTTACAAAACTAAAATAATTGTCTATTAAACATTAATATCTCATATTTTTACACTTCTATTATCAAAAATATGCAAGTAACATACAAGTTTCATTTTTTTCTCATCATTTGCACGCATGAAGATATCCATACAAAACTTAAGTAATCGTCTATTAAACATCAAGATCTCCTATTTTTGCAATAATAGTATAAAATTTACACTAGTAATATCAAAACTTCAATCCTTGCACATAATTTGCACTCGTGAATATATTCTTACAAAACTTAAATCTTCCATTAGTAAAATATTATATCTCATATATATTTTTTTTCTAGTTTAAAAATACTGTTGGGTTTCAGAAGTCTCTACAACTTAGTGTTGCTAGTTCAACTTGGTACTGCTAGTGCAGACTTAGTGCTGCTGATAAAAATTAAAGAAAATAGACTAAGTCATTAGTACTGTTAGTGTTAGTATAGTTAGTACTGCCAGTACATTGTTAGTACTGCCGGTATAGTTAGTGTTGTTAGTAGTAAGTTAGTACTGCTAGTATATATAGTTAGTACTGTTAGGAGATAAGCATGAGTTATAATAGGAATAGATATGCATTATCTCTTTACAGTTTTGTTAGACTCTTAGGGTTTTCCTTGGTGTATAAATGAACCCTACGGCATTAGATTGGAGATATCAAGTTTCACAAATGTAATGTTAGCTAATATGTAACCTAGAAGTTAATAGTAATTAAAGTTTCTGATTTATTTCATTGTTCTTCTTAGCTATATAAGTTAGTTCCGAATAACTTTTATTGTTCTATAGTCTTGTTTCTCTTGTAGTTGTTTTTGGATCTATCTAGATTGGTTACACCCTTAACAGCTAGAAAGATCTATTTGATTGGGATCAACAACGTATGACTAGTAGATCAATGCTTCAATCCTTGCTCAATATTATATATATAATTTAGCACCACGTGAAAATATTTTTACAAAAAACTTAAATAATCATTATTAAAAACAATATTCTTATAAATTTTACTCACTTCTAGTATAAAAATACACAAGTAAAATCAAATCTTCAATCTTTGCTCAAGATTTGCACATGTGAAAATATATTCTTTCAAAACTTAAATAATGGTCTATCAAAAATAAATATTTCATATTTTTGCACTTCTAGTATAGAAAAATACGCTAGTAAGATCAAAGCTTCAATATTTTCTCATAATTTGCACAAGTGAAGATATTTTTACAAAATTTAAATATCTCGTATTTTTGCAATGGTTATCTAGTAAAACATCTATTTCTCGTTTTTTTTTGCATTTCTAGTATAAAAAATACACTAGTAATACCAAAGCTTCAATCCTTACACATAATTTGCACGTGTGAATATATTCTTACAAAATTTAAATAATCGTCTAGTAAACATCAATATCTCATGTTTTTGCATTTTTAGTATAAAAAATACGCTAGTAAGAGCAATGCTTCAATCCTTTTCTCATAATTTGCACGCGTGAAGATATTTTTACAAAACTTAAATAATGGTCTTTTAAATATCAATATCTTATAATTTTGCACTTTTAATATAAAAAATACACAAGTAAAATCAAATCTTCTATCCTTGCTCAAAATTTGCACATGTGAAGATATATTCTTACAAAACTAAAATAATCGTCTATCAAACATAAATATCTCATGTTTTTGCACTTCTAGTATAAAAAATACACTAGTAAGATCAACGCTTTAATATTTGCTCATAATTTACACGAGTGAAGATATTCTTACAAAATTTAAATAATCAACTACTAACATCAATATCTCATATTTTTGCACTTCTAGTATAAAAATATGCTAATAAGAGAAATGCTTGAATCCTTGCTCATAATTTGCACGTATGAAGATATTTTTAAAAACTTAAATAATCGTCAGTAAAATATTAATTTCTCCTATTTTTGCACTTCTAGTATAAAACTACACTAGTAAGATCAAAGCTTTAATCTTGACTCATGATTTGCACAAGTAAAGATATTCTAACAAAACTAAAATAATCGTCTATTAAACATTAATATCTCTTATTTTTACACTTCTAGTATAAAAATACGCAAATAAGAGCATTGCTTCAATCATTTCTCATCATTTGCATGCATGAAGATATTTCTACAAAACTTAGAGAATCGTTTATTAAATATCAATATCTTATAATTTTGCACTTCTAGTATAAAAAATACAAAAGTAAGATCAAATCTTTAATCCTTGCTCAAAATTTGGACACGTGAAGATATATATTTTTACAAATCTTAAATAATCGTCTATCAAACATGAATATCTCATTTTTTGCACTTATTGTATAAAACATACGCTAGTAAGATCAAAGCTTCAATACTTGCTCATAATTTGCACGGGTGAAGATATTTTTGCATAATTTAAATAAGCGTCTAGTAAACATCAATATCTTATGTTTTTTGCATTTTTAGTATAAAAATACGCTAGTAAGAGCAATGGCATTCATCTCTTAATCATAATATGCACGTTGAAAATAATTTTACGAAAACTTAAATAACGGTTTGTAATTTTCAGTGTCTTATAATTTTCACTTTTAATATAGAAAATACACAAGTAAGATAAAAATTATATCTTGCTTAAATTTGGAACTGTGAAAGGATTATTCTTACAAAACTAGAATAATTGTCTATCATACATAAAAATTATCATGTTTTTGCCCACTTCTAGTATAAAAATACACTAGTAAGATAACGCTTCAATATTTGTCATAATTTTAGTGTAAGATAATCTTACAAATTTTAATAATACATACGAACTTTCAATATCTCATATTTTTTTTATCTTATAGTATAGTAAATACGCTAATAAGAGCAATGTTTGTTTCCTTGCTAATAATTTGCATCGTGTGAATATATGTTACAAAACTTATATAATATTCTCATTATATATTTATTTTCTTTTATTTTCTGCCACTTCTAGTATAAAACTACACTAGTAAGATCAAAGCTTTAATCTTGACTCATAATTTGCACACATAAAGATATTCTAACAAAACTAAAATAATCGCCTATTAAACATTAATATCTCCTATTTTTACACTTCTAGTATAAAAATACGCTAATAAGAGCATTGCTTCAATCATTTCTCATCATTTGCACGCGTGAAAATATTTTGACAAAACTTAGAGAATCGTCTATTAAATATCAATATCTTATAAATTTGCACTTCTAGTATAAAAAATACACAAGTATGATCAAATCTTCAATCATTGCTCAAAATTTGCACATGTGATGATATGTTTTTATAAATCCTAAATAATCATCTATCATAATCTTGAATATACATATTTTTTTGCACTTCCTTGTATAAAAAACATGTTGTAAGTTCAAGCTTCATTATTTTGTCATAATTTGCACGAGTGAAGATATTTTTACAAAATTTAAATAATCGTCTAATAAACATCAGTATCTCATATTGTTTGCATTTCTAGTATAATAAATACACTAGTAATATCAAAGCTTCAATCCTTACACATAATTTTCACGTGTGAATATATTCTTACAAAACTTAGATAATCGTCTAGTAAACATCAATATCTAATACTTTTTGCATTTTGAGTATAAAAATACGCTATTAAGAGTAATGCTTCAATCCTTACTCATAATTTGCATGCGTGAAGATATTTTTACAAAACTTAAATAATCGTCTTTTAATTATCAATATCTTATAATTTTACACTTCTAATATAAAAAATACACAAGTATGGAAAATTTGTTTGGTAATGAACTTGTGCATGAGTTATCAAATGTCTTTTGAAGACCCTCTTTTTTTATAATAGTTTAGACATTAGATGCGATTGCAATTAATCAGTGTTGACTTATAATTAATTTTCCCCGTACCGATAAGGGACATAACTATTAAGTCTTCGACAATAAAAGAATTTGTTGGTTGACTCTTAACTTGTTTCTGTACCATATTACAGAAATCGTCGACAGCATGATGCATAAACATTATAAAAAATCATCATAGACCAACTATATGTGCCGTAAAATGTCAAAGCATATTGAGGGAATCATATGCTGTGTATTAGTAATGGTTACGAATGTACATATCAAATCCGTATAAATGAGTTCAAGCAAAATTATTTAGTTGGAGTGATTAGTAGCAGTGAGTTTAGAAAGTTGCACTAATCTGTAAACAAATGCTTTACAATTGTAATGTTAAAGTCCATCACTGTATCGCCTAGTTCCGCCACTCTACATTGCAGCTCTCTTGCAAATTCAGATGCTTATTTATAATAATTATTGGTACTTGGTTTTGCTTCTTGATTGTTTTAATATATTTTCTGGTTATTTTATTGGTCATTTGTTTCTGGCAAATGATACTAAAAAACAAATGACAAGAAACCAATTAGGTAGATCTATCATCAATTTTTCTTACCGGTCTGTAAACAAACCTTATCACTTAATATGCAATTGACAGAACTTTTACATTTTAGTGGAGGGATGAATATTTTACAAATCATTACATTTCTATATGGAATGGTCAATGTCTGCCCTTGCTAATATTCAAACGCTAGTTTATCAAAAGGACACCATGTCAAGTTGCAAATTGTAGTCATGCAAATTGTAATTTTGATCACGGGTCAGTTACTATAGCACTCGTGTGATACTGTGATATTTTTTAGGACAACTTAATTGTTTAATGTTGATAAATTTATGTAACTTGACATGGTGTCCTTTTGATAAACTAGCGTTTGAATATTAGCAAGGGCGGACATTGGACATTCATATAGAACAGGTATGATTTGTAATAATTTCATCCCTTCCACTAAAATGTAGAAGTTCTGTCAATGCATATTAGTGATAGGTTGTTATAACCGAGTATGATAAATTGATGATAGATCTACCTAAATGGTTGCTTGTCATTTGTTTTTTAGTATCATTTTCCAGAAACAAATGACCAATAAAATAACCAGAAAATATATTAAAACAATCAAGAAGCAAAACCAAGTACCAATAATTATTATAAATAAGCATCTGAATTTGCAAGAGAGCTGCAATGTAGAGTGGCGGAACTAGGCGATACAGTGATGGACTTTAACATTACAATTGTAAAGCATTTGTTTACAGATTAGTGCAACTTTCTAAACCCATTACTACTAATCACTCCAACTAAATAATTCTGCTTGAACTCATTTATACGGCTTTGATATGTACATTCGTAACCATTACTAATGCACAGCATATGATTCCCTCAATATGCTTTGCCATTTTACGGCACATATAGTTGGTCTATGATGATTTTATATAATGTTTATGCATCATGCTGTCGACGATTTCTGAAATATGGTACAGAAACAAGTTAAGAGTCAACCAACAAATTCTTTTATTGTCGAAGACTTAATAGTTATGTCCCCTTATCGGTTCTGGGAGGGAAAATTAATTTTAATGTCAACACTGATTAATTGCAATCGCATCTAATGTCTAAACTATTATAAAAAAGAGGGTCTTCAAAATACATTTGATAACTCATGCACAAGTTCATTACCAAACAAATTTTCAATACTTGTGTATTTTTTATATTAGAAGTGTAAAATTATAAGATATTGATAATTAAAAGACGATTATTTAAGTTTTGTAAAAATATCTTCAACGCTGCATAATTTTGTGAAGGATTGAATGCATACTCTTAATAGCGTATTTTTATACTCAAAATGCAAAAAGTATTAGATATTGATGTTTACTAGACGATTATCTAAGTTTTGTAAGAATATATTCACACGTGAAAATTATGTGTAAGGATTGAAGCTTTGATATTACTAGTGTATTTATTATACTAGAAATGCAAACAATATGAGGTATTGATGTTTATTAGACGATTATTTAAATTTTGTAAAAATATCTTCACTCGTGCAAATTATGAGCAAATATTGAAGCTTTGATCTTACTAGCGTATGTTTTATACAAGAAGTGCAAAAATATGAGATATTCAAGTTTGATAGATGATTATTTAGGATTTATAAAAACATATCATCACATGTGCAAATTTTGAGCAATGATTGAAGATTTGATCATACTTGTGTATTTTTTATACTAGAAGTGCAAATTTATAAGATATTGATATTTAATAGACGATTCTCTAAGTTTTGTCAAAATATTTTCACGCGTGCAAATGATGAGAAATGATTGAAGCAATGCTCTTATTAGCGTATTTTTATACTAGAAGTGTAAAAATAGGAGATATTAATGTTTAATAGGCGATTATTTTAGTTTTGTTAGAATATCTTTATGTGTGCAAATTATGAGTCAAGATTAAAGCTTTGATCTTACTAGTGTAGTTTTATACTAGAAGTGCAAAAATAAGAGAAATTAATATTTTATAGATGATTATTTAAGTTTTGTAAAAATATATTCACACGTGCAAATTATTAGCAAGGATTCAAACATTGCTCTTATTAGCGTATTTTTATACTAGAAGTATAAAAATATGAGATATTGATGTTAGTAGGTATTATTTAAATTTTGTAAGATTATCTTTACACGTGAAAATTATGAGCAAATATTGAAGCGTTGATCTTACTAGTGTATTTTTTATACTAGAAGTGCAAAAACATGATATTTTTATGTTTGATAGACAATTATTCTAGTTTTGTAAGAATATATCTTCACATGTGCAAAGTTTAAGCAAGGATAGAATATTTTATCTTACTTGTGTATTTTTTATATTAAAAGTGCAAAATTATAAGACATTGATATTTAAAAGACCGTTATTTAAGTTTCGTAAAATTATTTTCATACGTGCAAATTATGATTAAGGATTGAAGCATTGCTCTTACTAGCGTATTTTTATACTAAAAATGCAAAAAACATAAGATATTGATGTTTACTAGACGCTTATTTAAATTATGCAAAAATATCTTCACCCGTGCAAATTATGAGCAAGTATTGAAGCTTTGATCTTACTAGCGTATGTTTTATACAATAAGTGCAAAAAATGAGATATTCATGTTTGATAGACGATTATTTAAGATTTGTAAAAATATATATCTTCACGTGTCCAAATTTTGAGCAAGGATTAAAGATTTGATCTTACTTTTGTATTTTTTATACTAGAAGTGCAAAATTATAAGATATTGATATTTAATAAACGATTCTCTAAGTTTTGTAGAAATATCTTCATGCATGCAAATGATGAGGAATGATTGAAGCATTGGTATTATTAGCGTATTTTTATACTAGCATGTGTTAAAATAGAGATATTTAGTTTAATAGACGGATTATTTTAGTTTAGTTAAGAATATCTTTAATTGTGCCAATCATGAGTCAATATTAAAGCTTTGATCTTTACTAGTGTAGTTTTCATACTAGAAGTGCAAAAATTTGGAGAAATTAATATTTTACTGACATTATTTAAGGTTTTTAAAAATATCTTCATAGTGCAAAATTATTGAGCAAGGATTTCAAGCCATTTCTCTTATTAGAATATTTTTATATATAAGAAGTGCAAAAATATGAGATATTGTTGTTAGTAGTTGATTATTTAACATTTTAGTTAGAATATTTAACTCGTGTAAATTATCGAGCAAAATATTACCAGCGTTGATCTTACTAGTGTATTTTTTATAATAGAAGTGCAAAAACATGAGATATTTATGTTTGATAGACGATTATTTTAGTTTTGTAAGAATATATCTTCACATGTGCAAATTTTGAGCAAGGATAGAAGATTTGATTTTACTTGTGTATTTTTTATATTAAAAGTGCAAAATTATAAGATATTTAAAAGACCATTATTTAAGTTTTGTAAAAATATCTTCATGCGTGCAAATTATGAGAAAAGGATTGAAGCATTGCTCTTACTAGCGTATTTTTATACTAAAAATGCAAAAACATGAGATATTGATGTTTACTAGACGATTATTTAAATTTTGTAAGAATATATTCACACGTGCAAATTATGTGTAAGGATTGAAGCTTTGGTATTACTAGTGTATTTTTTATACTAAAAATGCAAAAAATACGAGATATTGATGTTTACTAGATATTTTGCAAAAAATACGAGATATTTAAATTTTGTAAAAATATCTTCACTCGTGCAAATTATGAGAAAATATTGAAGCTTTGATCTTACTAGCGTATTTTTCTATACTAGAAGTGCAAAAATATGAAATATTTATTTTTGATAGACCATTATTTAAGTTTTGAAAGAATATATTTTCACATGTGCAAATCTTGAGCAAAGATTGAAGATGTGATTTTACTTGTGTATTTTTTATACTAGAAGTGTAAAATTATAAGATATTGTTATTTAATATACGATTATTTAAGTTTTGTAAAAATATTTTCACGTGTGCAAATTATGAGCAAGGATTGAAGCATTGCTCTTACTAGCATACGTGTTGATCCCAATCTAAATAGATCTTTCTAGCCTGTTAAGGGTGGTAACCAATCTAGATAGATCCAAACTAACTACAAGAGAAACAATGACTATGAACAATATAAGTTATGCGGAAACTAACTTATATTGCTAAGAAGAACAATGAATAAAACAGAACTTTGATTACTATTAATCTGCTAGGTTACATATTGCTAACTATTAATATTTGTGAAACTTGATATCTCCAACTAATGCCGTAGGGTTCCTTTTATACACCAAGGAAAACCCTAATGGGCTTACAAAAACGTGTAAAGAGATAATGCATATCTATTCCTATTATAACTCATGCTTATCTCCTAACAGTACTAACTATATATACTAGCAGTACTAACTTACTACTAACAACACTAACTATACCGGCAGTACTAACAATGTACTGGCAGTACTAACTATACTAACACTAACAGTACTAATGACTTAGTCTATTTTCTTTAATTTTTATCAGCAGCACTAAGTCTGCACTAGCAGTACCAAGTTGAACTAGCAACACTAAGTTGTAGAGACTTCTGAAACCCAACAGTATTTTTAAACTAGAAAAAAAATATATATGAGATATTGATGTTTACTAGATGATTATTTAAGTTTTGTAAGAATATATTCACGAGTGCAAATTATGTGCAAGGATTGAAGTTTTGATATTACTAGTGTAAATTTTATACTATTATTGCAAAAATAGGAGATCTTGATGTTTAATAGACGATTACTTAAGTTTTGTATGGATATCTTTTCTTGAGTGCTAATGATGAGAAAAAAAATGAAACTGGTTTTACGGCATTATTTTTTGATAATAGGAAGTGTAAAAAATATGAGTATTAATGTTTAATAGAACAATTATTTTTAGTTTTTGTTAAAATTCTTCGTGCGTGAAAATTTAATGAACAAATGATTGAAGGCCTGATACTTATTGCAATTTCCTTACCGCCTCCCTTGCTAGTTCTCGATGTATATTATAACATGAGAATATACTTATTTCTTTCGCATGTGAATGAACACTAGTAAATGCACGTACATTTATACATAAGTATATGCTTTCTTCTTCGCGTGAATATAATTTGTTCACTAGAAAATACATATACATGAACATATACTTTTTTTCTTTTTATGTGCGTGTGGATATATTAAACTTTCTTAAAGTAGCAATTCTCTGTATCATCATTTCTCAAAATTTCCACTGGAGTCACGATACGGCTATATACCTTGGAGCCCATTGTGGTTCTAGAAGGCCAGGTTGGTCTTTTTTCAATTGGAATCTATGAGGTTCCCTTTAGCGTCTTTAGCCTGTTCAAAACTGTTACACTCCCATTCTCCTTGTGTATACTGACCCGAAACCCACAATATCGATATACCAGCAAGGCCACTCCTAACTGGCACATTCATACTTTTCCCAACAATTGATCCTGGAGGATAGAGTCATGTTGTTTTAGTTTTAGTAGCATCCAAAACTTGATGGTCACAATAAAAACAGGTATTGTAGCATTTTGTACGATGGATTAGAGAAGAATACAATGCTCTATTCATTTGAATATGGTATTAAAAATCGTTGTCAAATCTGTAGTAGAATGGAATAGACTATTCTTAGAGGAATGGGAATCCTTATACTCTGTTGATTTTCATTTCTTGGTGCATAGATTGTTTTTCAATTCCTCCATAGAATGACGATGTAAAGTCCCGGTTTATCATAGCGTTAATTAAAAAAAATTGATTTACAAAAGTGACTAGAAAACATTTTTTTATTATAATCTTATCGGGCTTTAGTTATGCTTGATTTGTGTCATCTGTACATCGAAAAAGCAATAGTAAAATAACTACAGTTGCAGATAGTAATAGAAAATGTTATATAATAATGATGTTCTTCACACAGACCAACAAAAGTGAAAATGGAATGTGATGCTTTTATTATATTACTTTGCTTATTCCATTACTCCGGTCCATTCCATTCTGTTACCAAATGGATATGTTAAAAAGTAACAACATTAAACAAAGATAAGGTACAAGAATGACTTCCTCATGAAATAAAACAAACAAGGACAACACAATATCAAGTAGTTGGCCTCTGTTGCAAGACCAAATCATTAGCAGAGTAGTAATCTGCAATTAGGCAGTACATGTTGTTAGGAATTTTGTAATAGATAGTTACTACTAGTAGGTATGTAGTTCCTACTGGTAGAGTAAAAGTTCCTGCTGGTAGGTATGTAGTTCCTACTGGTAAGGATAATGTTATAGTTAGTACTGGTCTAGGACCAAAAGTTATTCCTGCTGATAGAAAAATATTTGTTACTGGTTAGAACATTAAATAAGAACAATATTAGTCCTTGAATTGGTGTTTAGCTTACTACGAGTTGATAGTATAGTTAGTTAGTGATAGGGATATGCATGAGATATCCTAGGAAGTGATAACACTTATCACTTTAGCTTTTAGAAACCTACGGTAGTTAGGGTTTCATGGGTATTTAAGAAACCTACGGTGATAGATGAAACCATCGATCAGAAAAACACTTTTATTATTAATAGAAAAGATCCATAGAGGATCATTGTTTTTAGTAATTCTTTAACTTTTGTTATATTATGCGTAAACAATAGTTTTATTTGTTCTGATCCATCACCCAAAGTCTATCTTAGAGTTGCTTGTGATTACATAAGTGCTCTACAACCTTAACAGGCTTGAAGATCTATCTAGGGCTGGACCTTCAAGTGGTATCAGAGCCTCGGAGAGAGCCTCTGTTTAAAGAAACTTTACTATTCTTACTCATAAAAACTTTACAATGACTTCACAAAATCCATCACAAACATAGGCCTATGCCTTCACCATCAGTATCTAACATTCTCTTTCCCATCAACAACTGAACCTATGTTCTCTGTGTCAACCTCTGAACTAGTTTTTGAGTCTCCAATCACTCTCACCTCACAAACCCACCCAGTCTCAGCAACCCCAACAATATCACACAAACCTACTGTCTCAAACAATTAATGCCAAATTTCCTGACTTAAAAGTTGAAGAATATGAGCTGGGCTTATGAAGATGGAGTATTGGATCTATGACACAGTGGATCACAAAACTTGGGACAATTGTTCTAAATGGAAAAACAGCAGAAAAAAAGACTGAAGAGATCCAAAGGAAATATTATTGATCTTCCTCCGTTTCTGTTAAGGAACACATGGCTGTTCAAAGAGAGCACAAAAGGCAAGACACTATATTGCTTTTTAGTCTCTTTTCCTGGGGATCATATGGCTGATTTTCACCATCTAGGATGATGCCAAGGGGATAAATGGTTGGCATTGTCAAAAGCCAGATTTGGAGGTAATGACGAGTCTAAGAAAATGAGGAAGTCAATGCTAAAGTAGGAGTTTTCAGAGTTTAAGGTATCTGAATCAGAGGGTCTGCATAACGGCTATGACAGGTTTCAGAAGATATTGAGTCAACTCAATCAGATGCAAGCTAAGCCAGACAATGAAGATTGTAACATGAAATTTCTCTGAGGAACTTCTACATTCTGGTCACAGGTGGCCATCACTCTTAAAACAAGGGTGGTCTTGATTATCTAATCTTTGATGATCTATACAACAAGCTTTAGGATCTGAAATTGATGTGAAGGGTGGCTCAAGTTATGATTCAAGAGGTACTGCTGCTCCTACCCATTCAGCTTTTATTAGTGCTGCTAGCACTAATTCAAAGATGTCATATCCTGATCAATCACATTCAACCACTTTTACTTCTGCTTCATCAAGTCCTGCTGCTTCTAGCAATGTGATTGAAAATGTTCTCCATTCCTTTGTTGCTGAAAGTGATCCATATAGAGATCACTTATAAAGGAGGTGAGTAAGTCTTGAACTGTGTCTTCAAGGAACTGTGTGGGAAATATGTGTGTGTGTGGGAATTTGACGCGCTACTGGCTCAAGAATGGCAGGATGCTCTTCTTGGGTGTAAGAGATATAGAGCATTTGATAAAGAAAGCTAGGGATGTGGAAGATGATCGGCGCGTACTAAGTCAAGGATGCTGCTAATGGGTTTGTGGACAAGAGATGAAGGTTCACCGAATATGCTCTATGAAGTAGCTCTCAGAGTTGGGTCACCACTTGGCTGGAGGAAAGGATACATTGTGAAAACTGAGGATTGCTAATAGTAGGCAATGGTGTACTCTGTCAAGAGTCAGAACTTACTGGAGTTGGATAGAGGTCGAAGAAGGAAGCCATAAGGCCTTGCTTGGTGTTGAGTTCGCAATGTTTAAAGAGTCAGACCATGAAGGTGAGAGAATGTGGAAAAGTGGTGAATGTGCTCTTCAAGTATTGTGTGAGTACATGATTGCTGTGTGCCTGAGGACTGATGCTGTTGTGAGGGACTTGAACTGTAGTGTGTGTGTTGCTGATGTGTGGGTTTACTAATGCGTGCGTGTAAATATGTCCTGTGTGTATGGGCGAGATAGATAGAGATATAGATATAGAGAGATATGATGACTTGTCGCTGAGAGAGTGGTGTGAACAGTCTATATGCAGAAGACTTAAAGAAGGAATTGGTGTTATTTGTGAAGTTCAATGACGAAGAGGGTTATATCCAGGTTCGAACGCGCTCGATAAAAGTATAGAGATCTACAAACGTGTGTGTTGAGAACAACAGAAGGGATGGTACTCCAATAGTAATGAGCATAGCATCAGACTAGAAAGAATTTAGAATTATTAACTGTATCTAATTGAAGAAACACTCACAACCAAGAAAACAGTTGCGCGTAAGATACTTATACCTGTGAAACTGAAATAAATCAAGGCTACTAACTGAGAAAAAGTGTGAATGAGAAATGGATTAAACTTTGAGGAGTCATAATGCAGCAAGGAATTGATAAACGCGCGCAAGGAGTCGGCACACTAGAAGAATAAACGGGTCACGCAAACTGATCAAATATGTTTGTCATGTCGCGCGCCCTCTGGTCTATAATAGAAATGTGGTGAGATAGGATTTGGATGTGTGACTTTTGGATCATGAAGTGAGGTGTTTGATCGTCGGTCTGCACCCCGTTAGCGCATCGAGCTGTTGATTCACTCGCACTCCCTTGGATGTTGTGAGGAGATACCTTCTCTCGCAGTAGTGACAGCGTTTGTGTTCAAAGCGTTGAAATGCATGTTGTTCACATTCTCCTATAAGTAGGAACATTCATGCCTCATTCCAACAAGCTGACCTTGATGATACATAGTTGTGTACCTATGGTTCAAGTCCAATAATTATTTTGAAAACTAACCTATGTACATCTAATGCTTTGTATCTTGTGATAACAGTGCAAGTCCTCAGACTTAGAGACCAAGGTTTTCGCATCCGGTGTTTCAAAGTGTCAAGTCCTCAAGCTCTGAAGACCATATGATCCCTTAGCCTCTGCCCTAGTTCAATGATTCAATGTTAGTTCAGAGTCTGTCTGGACCAACAACCAAGTTCTAACTAATGATGATTCTAGTTTTTCTTTGTAAGAAGAATGTAAAACCTCCCTAGGAATTTATGTAATAAGAGTGGAATAAACAGTAGCATCTTTTGTAGAATGAAAGTTTTTGTTCTAAGACATGTTTTGTTTTGGTAGTTAATTTCATTTGCATTAAAGATTGTGATATTTTTTTATGGGAAAACAGTGATGCGATAATTAAACCTATATGGAATAATGTTGCAATTATTCTCTCATTTGTACCAAATAGCCAGCATATGTATCCTGTTTTTGGGTAGTAGGATATTAGACCACAACATCTGTTCATAGCTGGTAGTAGGAATAGACTAACATCTGTTCTTGCTGATAGTAGGAATAGCCCAACATCTGTTCCCGCTCGTAGACCATTTTTTGCTGGTTGGAAAAATCATGCTGCTCGACCTATGACCAGACCAACAAGCCATTATTTTCAACACTTTAGTAGGCCTGGCTATTATACCGCAAATTGTATATGGAATGAGGGAAGGATAGGGAATCTGCTGTTACAGCCCTTAGTAGGTTGTTCTTGAGAATTCAAAGGCGAAATATGGCACTTGGGGATCCATGTAACAATGGTGGATCTCATCATCTACATGGTTATAACTCCCAAAATGAATCCACAGGCAGGCCTAAGTCAGTAATTTGACTTGGGTCTCCCATGTATACTATGTGTGGTTGAATTGTGTTATTGTTGGAAAATATTATCAATGAATAGAGATTTAGAATTGTAGATAGTGGTTATTCCAGAAGCATGACCAAGCAATAAGGTGAAATTGGAATAGACTTTGTAAATGATTGTAGGAGGGGTTTACTGTGACTTGTGGAGGTGGGATGGCAAAATCACTGGAAAAAGGAACTATAAGGACTTCCACAAATTGAACTTTGAGAATGTTTATTATGTGGAAGAGCTATCAAAACTTTAACTTTGTTTCTGTATCACTCAAATGTGTGATACAAGAACAAAGTCCTTTTCACTGATATAGTCGTGCCTTGATTCTCTCTAGAGTTCCAACTACCTAAGAATAGTCAGGTGGTTCTCAGAGTTCCAAGAAGGAACAATCTCTACTGCTTCAATTTGACTGAAATCCAACCTGAAAGAGATATCAACTGTTTGCTAGCAAAAGCATCCTCTGCTGAGTCTACAAAATGGCATAGAAGGATGGCTCATGTGAATTTCAAAAACATTAACAAGCTGGAAAAGCATGGATTAGTCAATGGGCTACCCTCATATAAGCTCTTTACAAATGAGCACAACTGTGTTGCATACAACAAAGGAAAGCAACACAAGGCTTCTTACAAGGCCATCACTGCTGTGAGCACCATTTCTGCTCCTCTCCAGTTACTTCACATGGACCTTTTTAGTCCTACTTCCATCAGAAGCATTGATCACAAGTACTATTCCTTGGTAGTTACATATGACCTTTAGCAGGTTTAATTGGTTTTCTTTTTGGGGACTAAGGATGAACATATGGAACCTTAAGGACTTTATTACTTTTAGCGCGAAAACCAATTAACTAAAAAGGTTAAGTAAAGCCATAAGGCGGTGACAATAGGACAGAGCGCGCTAATCTCTCTGCTCTAAATTACTTAAAGGACTCTGTGGTGTTCAAAGGTGTGTATTAAAATTGGATTCTAGTAATGCCAGAACCCACAACCAAAATGGGGTGCGTGAAAGGAAAGAACTAGAAACTATGCTCTGCTGACTCAAGTTATCCCTACCTGTTTTGGACTAGCAAGCTATTAGCTATGCTTGTTATGTTTTGAAACTTAGGGTTCTAGGTACTACAACCCATACAAAACACCCTATGAACTATTGTTGGGAAAGTTCCAACATCTAGTCACCTTAAAACCTTCTTGGGTTCTTGTTCTGTGACTATCCTTAAACACCCACGTGACCACTTGGGGAAAATTTGAGAGAAAAGCTGATGCAGCGTTTTATGTTGGGTATGCCTGCTCATCCGTAAGGCTTATAGGGTCACAAATTTTATCCTAGCAAAAAGCTAGAAGCTCTCTGCACACTTAATTGAGATATCTTTGAATATAAACTAATGTTTAGGGGTTTGGGTCATGATAGTGGTATTTTGACTTTGACTAGTTGACTGATTTTTAGGTTATACTCGTTTCAAAAACTAATCAACTGCAGGTACCCAAGATCCTAACATAACATGCGGTACACCAGATGAATTCAGATTCGGAGTGTGATGAAACCCAAGTAATTGTTGTTCCCCCTTCCTAATCCTTAACAACTCTTGATTTCAGGTCTTAAGGTTCATGATGCTTTGAAAAAATGGTGCGAGAGCAGTTCCCAGATTATGCAGCAGGAAACTTGTTAGGCTTCAAAATCAGGCATATGAATACATGCTACAGCTGGTGAGAAGCATAAGATGTCAAGCTGATCTTACAGCCAGTAGGAATAGGTGTTCCTGTGGTACAGATGTCGATTCTGCTGCTGCGTGTTTTTGATTGTCCTACTGAAACCTCTCTCCCGTTTTTTAAAAAACACTCGTTCATATTCTGGCAACACACTTCCTCTTGGTCACTCATTGGGTTCTCAAGTGAACATTCTACAGATTTTATCCTTCTCAATATGACCTAGCAAATTCCATGTCCTTATCTTCAGGAGAAACAGATGACAAGTGTCAATTATACGTCCGGTCCAAGTGTATCGCGAGACCGTCATGAGATGTAGATGGTACGCTATTTGAATGCATGGTGTCAATAAGCTAGCGAGTCTGACTGCGTTTGGTGAGGATGCGCCATATGCCCGTAAGATAGCACCATGACTCGTTTAGCAACCTAGAAAGGACGCTAGTATTAATAAAATAACTCGTATAATACGCGTAATCGAATTCGCAGTGTAACACTCTCTGATGCGCGCGCTGAGCCAATAAGTGCAGTCATGTGTCTATCACACACCTTCATTCAAATATCTTCAGATATTATGAACTGTAGATAGCACTCGTAGACCCAACCTATAAACTCACACTCATAACTAGGTAATATACTGTACATCAGCGGTCATATATGTGTGCATATCTCGTCAGCTAGATAGAATGATTGGCGCGCCGCATAAGACGCTGCTCTATGAGATTTGTTGCGAACTCACATGATTCATGATCATCAAACTGACGAAGACCAATCACACGACTATTTACATTGTCTGTTTGCTTGTTTTTCTAGCACAACTTGAAACCCAAGCAGTGTCATTGCCTCACAAGCTGTCCTGCTCGTAGATACAATGGCACGCGTAAGGCTTCGTAAGATGTATCGCACTAGCTACGCGAGCCACGTCGCACAATCCCCGGCTTTACTCGCCCTAACTCCCTACGATCCCTCCTCGCCTCATGATCGCTTTGTCCACCTCTACCAGATGGAGAAAAATTACCTATTGGGAAACAAAATGGTTTAATAAAGAACAAAAGAGATGCAAGAGGTATAGTTGTCAGGAATAAATCCAGGTTGGTGGCTCAAGGTCATAGGCAAGAGGAGTGCATTGATTATGATGAGGTATTTGCTCCAGTTGCTAAAATTGAAGCTATTAGACTATTCCTAGCCTTTGCCTCATATATGGGTTTTATGTATAATGGATGTGAAGATGTGCATTTCCTTTATTGGTCGGAAATTGAGAGAAGTTTTATGTTTACTCAAACTATAGGGATTTGAAGATCCTCATTTCCCTAAGCATGTTTACAGAGTTGTGAAAGCTTTGTATGGTCTTCATCAAGCACCAAGGGCCTGGTATGCAAGATTGTCTACTTTTCTGTTTATAAGCATAATTAACAAATGAGGTATAATAGACCAAACTCTTTTCATTAAGAAGAATTCCAGGGATATCATACTAGTTCAGGTCTATGTGGATGCCATTATTTTTGGGTCTACCAACAAGGCCTGGTGTGATGATTTTGAGGTCTTGATGAAAGGAGAATTTAAGATGAGTGCTATGGGTGAGTTAACATTTTTCTTAGGCTTACAAGTGAAGCAGAAGCCTGATGGGATCTTTATCAGCCAAGACAAGTATGTCCAGGACATGCTTAAGAAATTTAACATAGAGAGTGTGAGACCTACAACAACACCTTTGAAGCTTCAAAAAGCAAAATCCAAGATGAACTGATGATGATGTTAATGTTTACTTATTCAGATCCCATGATCATGATAGGTTCCCCTCATGAATTTGACAGAGCTTAAAGGCCTGGATATTCAGTTTGCTGTGAGTGCTTGTTCTAGACACCAGGTTACACCTTTGACTTCCAATTTGAATGCCGTCAAGAAGATCTTTAAGTATCTTAAAGGCCAACCAAAACTAGGTCTATGGTACCCAAGAGATTCTCCATTTGTGTTGGAAGCATATAGTGACAGTGACTATGCTGGTTCTCATGGTGATAGAAAATCAACAACTGGTGGATGTCAATTCCTGGGTAGAAGGTTGATTTCATGGCAGTGCAAAAAAAGTCAAACCATTTGTGGCTACTTCATCAACTGAAGACTGAATATGTGCTGCTGCTAAAATGTTGTGGTCAGGTACTTTAGATTCAAATCAAATGATTGTTATGGGTTCAACTTTATGAACACCAAAATTTTTATTGATAATCAAAGTACCATTTGCATTGTTAAAAATCCAGTTTTTCACCAAAGAACAAAGCACATAGAAATTAGGCACCATTTTATTAGAGATGCAAATGAGAAAAATCTTATTCAGGTGCTTAAGATTCACACAGATGAAAATGTGGCTGATTTGTTAACCAAGGCATTTGATGGACCTAGGTTTAATCATCTAGTGGTTCACATTGGGATGCTTAATCCCTAGATGCCATGGTTAAGGGGAGGATTTGAGTCCAAGGGGAGGACTACTGTTGTAAAATTGTCTAAGTAGTAGGTTTTTCTTTTATGTTTACCACTTAGTTTTCAACATATTTTTCTTCTGGTAGTTTTCATTTTTTTTCTACTGATAGTTTTAGTTGATTCTGGTAGTTAAATTTTTCCTTTTCATTGTATATGTTTTGTGTGTTTTGGTCTAACCTTTTGCAGATGAATGATTCATGAGTGTGAATTTGCATGGAGATTGTGGCACTTCTCGTCAGCGCTCGGCTAAAGTACTCATTTTGGTTGGTTAAGTGTCTTTTCTGGTGTTGCAAGAGTTCCTACTGGTAGCTTTACTTGTTCCTACTGGTGGAACAATTCCTACTGGTCTTGTTAGTTTTCTTTTAGGTTGACTTTTCTTTGAGCGGTTGTCTTAAATTGAGTTTTACTTTAATTCAAAGTTATAGTTGAGACAATTGGGCATTTAATTCATCAAAGGGTCACCTATTTAAAGGGATACTTACTCTTTACTCTCATTCTTACAGTTACTTTTTAGATCAAACCCTAATTTTTAACAGCCCTTTTTTTACTCACTCCAATCAATCTTTGAAAAACTCGATTTCCTCTACCAACCAGTTGTAACTTACCCTTGCAATCATACACCAGCACTAACACTCAATCACATTCTTTGTAATCATCAAATCAATGGCCGCACTTAAGTATCGTGATGAGCACAACAAGGTGGGTTTCTTGGAGAAACCAAAAGGCAGTGCCGATTATCACCAAGTTCTTGACTTTTTACGGGGTTCGCAGCATAGGTATGCTATACCATGACCCCATCATCTTTGACTCGTGGTTAAACATTCTGTCCACGGCCTCTCTCAGAGTTCTGAGGAAGGCACTACAGCTACTAACTGGCCACCCTTTGATATGACTCTCCTATACTATCATGAATTATTGTTAGGAGCCAAACTTCATTTAGATGATGATTTGGTGGTGTTGAGGACTTGCAATAGCTGACATATACTTAGTTATGGACTAATCTTAGATACCCCACTTGAAAGGCACGCTGACCTTCCACAAAAACAAATTCTCACCTCAATGTGAGGTTTCTTAGTTCAACACTATCTTGCATTGTCTCTAGTAACCAAATCAGTGTAGCTGGGATCAATTTGGAAGCTCATTGGCTATTGCTCTTATTTGTTTGACTGAGGGGAGGAGGTATAATTAGTCAAGCTATATTTTCAAAGGGATGGTTAACAACATCAACAATCCTAAAAAGTTTTTGTTGTTTCCTAGGTTTCTTCAAATGATTTTGGAAATTGAACCTAAGATTACCAAACAATATCATGCTTTTAAACTGACAAGCAAAATGTTTGCTAACATGAGGTTAAATTTTCAAGGGGACCACATGCCACTTTTGGATACAATGCTTCCCCCTGCTCAAGCTGCTATTGCAGGTGAAAGTTCAGGGGAAGCTGCACCATCTAACCCTCAGACTGTCCCTGAGACTATCACTGAACCTGATCACTCTCATGATCATGAATCCACACCACCCAGACCAACAACTACTACTTCTAGTGCTCCAGTGAATGAGCAGGGTCCCTCTTCAGACCCTAACATTGCCTCTTCTTCAAGACCTCATGAGTCTGCTCCTGACCTATTCACTTCTACAAATGTGGAAGATGAAACAATGGGAGGTTCTTTTCATACCTCACCTCCTAGTTCCACTCAAGCTCCACCTGAAGGTACACCCTCAGGAGGTGCTGAGGACCTTTATAAACTAACAACTTTGTCTTCTCTAGTGTTCACTCTTGTGCAGAAAGTGAATACTCAAGAATCTGAACTTAAAGCACACAAGCTGCTGTTCCAGGAGGTAGTAGGAAAGTTGGGTAAGAAGGTAAAATTGTTGGAGGATAAACTCAAAGGTAGAAAAAGGAAGTTTGTGATGACTAATTCTGACAAGGAAGAGGATGCTGAGCAAGATGTGGATCCTCTTATCAAGCTGGCTAAGGCAGCTGCTACAGCTGCTGCTGCTTCAGCTATTCCTACTGGTGGTTCTCATGAAGCTAATATTCCGCCTAGTTCCTCTATTCCTTCTGATGAGTTTGCTGGTGGTTCTGATGTTTCTGCTGGTGCTACTACTGGTCCTTCTGCTAATCCTTCCAACAAGGGTAAATCTCCTTTGTTGGAAGAAGACCCTCCAGTCAGAGAAAGAACATTTAGGCAAAGAGAGGAAGATAGGTTAGGTGAAGAAGCTGCTAGGAGTTTGTATGAAGAAGAGCAGGATGAGTTGGAAAGAGAGAGAGAAGAGATGCAGAGGAAAAGACAACAGGATGTGCTGAATTCAGCAAAATACTATACAGATTCTGATTGGACTGACATAATGGGTCAAGTTCATGCCAATCAAGGACTTACTGCTGATCTTTTGGGTCCTAATGTCAATGAAGATAACTTTGCTGAAAGAATGGTAGCTCTGATTGCTAAAAAAAGAAGAGATTTTGCTACACAGAGGTTTCAGGACAAGAGGAATAGCATTATGACCTCGTCGTAAATGCACAACAATAAAGGCTTATCTCGTGAGACTCTGTGAGAATCAAGCTCAACCATTTATACTATTCGATGGACCGATGAAGACATGTGAAGTCATTTTTGTGATCAACTCAAACTGAGTAGTTGACAAATAGAACAGCTCTTGCAGAATTACAATATCAAAACATCAGGAGGTCTCTTAAAAGACATTGTGCAGATTTGGAACAAGCTAGTTCAAAGAAGTCCAAACCAACTGAAGCTCCAAAGTCTTATGTTCCTGATGAATCACAACAACCATCTGCTGACGTTCCACCTACTGCTATTTAACAATCATCTGAATTTTCATCACAACCTACTGTTCCATCTGCTGAGCCAAGAACCCATTCCTATGGTACCAGGAGAAAGTCTCTTGGAGCCAGGAAGAAGTCCTTTACTGATTTGGATTTGACTGCTGATGATAGGTCCTTCATTAGAGTTCTCTTTGATTATTCTGATGATTCTAATGATGATGATGACACTCTATTTTCTTTTTGGCCCTGCATTTGCGGCTTTTTATTCGGGAAGGTGGTGGTGGGGTACCTACTAGTACTGGGAGATGTCAATCTTTTGTACTTCATGGTTATGTCAGCTTCCAAGTACTTTACTCATCCGCAGGGAAGATTCCTTCATTTGTTGATAGGAAAGATTTGTTTAACGCTCTATGGTATGGTAGTTCGTTACTATGAAGAGCATGCATCTAGATGGTTGTCTGGTATAATCATATGCGGGTGATCTTCGAGTCTTGTGGAATCATCTGGAAGGTGGTACTGGTGCTGGTGTGTTGGACAGATAATCTCAATCAAAACAATTGGGTTATATGGAGTTGGAGGTTTGTTCCATTTTCAGGTGTTCATGTGTTGGAAACAATTTCTGGCAAGATTCTGTTATTGTTTGCAGACACTCCTTATCCTCTTTCCGCTCAACTCATGAAGAAGATGTTGAAGCACAAATTAGAGAAGTTTGTGATGACTGATTCTGATAAGGAAGAGGATGCTGAGCAAGATGTGGATCCTCTTATCAAGCTGGCTAAGGCAGCTGCTGCTGCTTCAGCTGTTCCTTCTGCATGATACTGGTATCTTGTCACTCTTTTGTATATACTCTATCTTTTGTTTAGTCTTTTGGTTTTCATCTATCTTTTGAGAAGCTTGTTGTAAATAGTTTTTACTTCTTGGAAAATCTTGGTTTTTGGTATACTCTTTTGGGACTGGATCACTTGGTTTTGTTTAAACTGCAGATGAGCAACTTGGTTTTCAGGCTCATCTTTGTATTTCAGTGATCTAATTTGATAAACTGGTTTTATGGCACAATCTTTAACTGAAAATATTTTTTTTGGTGCAACACTCTATGGCTCTCAATTGCCAGGCCTTTATGGCTAGAATTAATTAAATTTTGGTTCT
>BQNB010032272.1:42451-53305 GCA_026074375.1 Tanacetum coccineum | reverse complement strand
GGGTTAAAGGCCATCACGGATAAAAGTGGCCCCGTCCTGATCCGGTTTGAGTTTGGCGACAGAGAGACCCTGATGCCTCTCGGTGAGCATGCGGATCATTGGGCCAACTACCTTGGGGAGCTCATTCGGGAGTTGCCGTTGCACCACCCTTCCTGGCGCCAAGTGCCACCGGAGGAGAAGGCGGGGGTCATGGCAAGGATTAGGGTAAGTTATTTCATTATCCTTTTATGTTTATTTCATTATCGTGTTCATTTATTTAATTGTGTATATTTATCTAAATTCGTTTATTTATTTATATCATATAAATAAATAAACAAATTTAGATAAATATATAAATTATAACTCTATCTTTGTTGTATATGATTGCAGACCCAGTTTGACATGCGTCCCCACATGGAATCCGATTGCTGGCCACTTATTTATGCGGCCATCCAGCAGCATCTACAAAAGATCTACAATGGCAAGAAGGCTGCTCTTAAGGAAAAGCAATGAATTCCTGACACGAACGAGACTTACGACCTGGAGCGCATCAGACAATCACGTCCCTCGCATATATCCGAGGTCAATTGGGATGCGTAGATTGTGTTTTGGAATGACCCCAAGAACCGTGCCCGGGCTGCCCAAAATAAACAAAACCGAGCAAAGAGCAAGGTCGTATGCCGACAGGGATCCCGGTCTATTGCCGCCCTCTAAGATATGCATGTAATAAACATTATAATTATTTTACATAGATATAATTAACGCTTTGGTGTGTTGTGATTTGTCATTTTTAATTTGTTTCATCTTATATACGTGTGTATGTGCAGATGGAGAGCTCAACTACTAGAGAGTAACCGTCGCTCATCCATACCTTCTTCTTCACACATATTCTTAACGGCGTATTCTTGAACCCTGAGGACAAAGTTCTATATGTAAGTTCTGTTTCAAAACACGCAATTTAATGATTTGTCAAGAAATAATGTAGTAACCCGACTAATATATTAACTATCTTATGATTTTGTGATTACGTAGGATGAGATGCTGAGGCTACAGGGTCTAGGCTCCAACACCGAGACGGGTGTGCCCTACACCGAGGATGAGATAATGGCCATCGTTCGTTGGGGCAAGCAGCGAGGGGCACATTCTCGGTATTGGTAGGGGTTTGCCAGGACAGCGCACGGTCATTCCGCCCCTGCCTCAATGTACACACTCCTCTGATGTCGCTAAGCTAAAAAAGAGAGAGAAGGTGCGTCAGGTGAACATGTTCATGAAGTTATTTAGGAGTGACGACATGTTTTCCCAAATGCTTTCGCAGCTTGAGTCACAGCCTGAGATAGGTGGTGGCAGTAGGAGTGGCGGGTGCGGGGATGATGAGCAGGGAGATGATGAGGACGACGGCGAGGATGGGGAGGATGAGGACGATAGTTAGGAGATGTTGGGTAAGTATATGCTATTTAGTGTCTTAAGTGTATATTGGCGACCCTTATGTGAATATTGGTTTCCCCGTACGTTTAGAACTTGTTATCTTGGTGAATATTGACTTGTATCTTGCGGATAATGCATGTTTTTTGACTTCGTCACCCGTTTTGTAGACTTCGGGTTTACATGCAAAGGTGGTATGTTTTCGGGTATCCGTTTGAGATCAAAGGATAAAACCGTAAAGCGTACGCGAAAAATGTAAAAATCGCAAACGAAAGTGAACGTGACCTACGTAACACTTAAATATGATAAAATGTAAAAATTCTGGAAAAATCTGGCCTGCTGTGCAGGCACTACAAAAAAACGAAAAATTTATTAAAGGGTTTCCCGGGTGACATGTCGCCCGGGAAAGTTGGGAAAAAAATATTAAAAATCTATCCCAGGCGACATTTCGCCCGGGAAAGTTGTGGAAAAAAATATTAAAAAACCATCCCGGGCTACATGTCGCCCGAGAAAGGTACCAATAAACGACAAAAAATATTGCCATGTTGACTAGTTAATTTATTTGGAATGTTTTCACGGGAGACATGTCGCCCGGAATTCTACGTAATTAACTAATTAATCAAGCTTCAATATTAATTACTCATTTTATAAATTTAGTATCCCAGGCGACATGTCGCCCGGGAAACCCCTCCACCGTGGCAAATATTTGTTTGACTAAAACTATGTGGGCCCCACGATGTCGCCCGGGTAAGTCGCCCAGGAAGGTATCCCCTTCGAGCTTTTCTGCTCGACCTATCCCAGGCGACAAGTCGCCCGGGAAACTTATCCCCAGCGACAAGTCGCCCGGGATACCCCGGATTTGTCGTTGGGGAAAATGGAATGAGTACGAATGATTTTAAATAGAAAGAGAGATTCATACAAAGCTTGAAATGATAAAATGAATGATACAAAGTATTTAAAGTGAAAAATAGGCAGGAAAGTTTGTTGTGTTGGTTGAGCGGGCTCACTTGCACAACACGTGAGACTTGAATTTCCTTTAACTTGCACATTTAGCAGTCTATTCACTAGATTGACCTGTAGTCCTTTATTTGAGATAATATAATGATGGATATTCCTTTTTTAAAAATGTAATTTTTAAAAATGTAATCCTATTAGACAATTTCAAAATCTTGGCTTGGATAAGGAGTTATATACATATAATAGTGGCGTTTATGAAACAACCATCAACCAAGATTATTTTTCTAATGCTTTAGCTTGGACACTCGAACCGCTTTTAAGTTTTCTAGCAGTCTTTTATTTGATATCAACGAATGGTTATAAATGTTTTATTTTGGAAAAAATAGTGCTAGAGAGATGTAATGGTTGACAATAAGCTATCAATGTTGCACACTAAGGCCGTGTTTGTTTTTTAGATGCTTTATGTCTTATCTGCAAAACTAAGTTTGCAAGAGGAGAGATGGATTGGAAGTCTTTTAAGATAAATGAAGTGATAATGAGACAAAAAAAATCTACAAATTTGTAGAGGAAAAAAGTTATTTTTGCCTCTTATGTCTAAATATAAACAAACACACGTCTTTCAATTCCTCTTACCGCTTTAATACATAAGAGGAAAAAAAACTAACTTCTTTCATTTTCTCTTTCTGAAAAAACCAAATGCACGCTTCTCATTTCCTGTCCCCGCTTGCAGACAAAAGTTTGTGACCTTTAATCAGGTGAGTTGACAAGCAGTCGGCTCTCCGAATGTCGTCAGCCTTGATGATCTATACCAAGTATCTTATGAATGTCATCATCAATGGTAAACAGTTATCAAGATAGATGAAGACTGTCATGGCTATGGGAAACTACGATTCAATCAAATAAGAGAGAATACTTAACTGATACTTTGTGTTGGATAATCTTGATATGTCATGGTGTAGGTCAGTTTAGTCACAGGTGGATAGTTAGCTGCATGGTTTTATGTGTGGATATAACAACTGATATGGTACTGATATTCACGGCAAAGGACCACAGATTTTACAAGTGGTTTTTACTAGTTCTTGGGTTTACCTATTATTCAGGATGTCATGGCAGTATACCCACTTTCCATTTCATGCAAGTTTTAAGTACTTTACTTTGTTAGCATGTAGTCTATAAATAGGTACTCCTTCCGTCTCAATTTATTAGTCTAGTTTTGACTTTTTAAAGTCTTTCTTATTAAACTTTGACCTTAATTATTTTTTTGGTTATATAATACTTGATACAAAATATATGAATATATTGAGTTTTATATGTATTTTCATTGGTGTAATTTTTATCAAGTATTATACAAAAAAAATTATGGTCAAAGTTAAAAAATAAAGACTCCAAAAAGTCAAAAAGTGAACTATTAAATTAGGACGAAGGGAGTAGTAGGTTTCATATTATATGTGTGTAATAAGTTTTCCCTTATTAATATGCAAACCATTGAAAACCAATCTTGTCATTTTGATTGGTGTTATCGTGTGGTGTTAGTCAGGGTTTAAGGAGGCTGATTTCTTTCACTTTGTATGGTTCGTGTGAAAAGGGGTGTACGCTACCTTTCATCAGTTGTTCCGTGTTGAAGAAACTAATCGGCATGAGTGCGTGAAATGAACAGAAAGTATCCGTCAAAGCAAGTGGTTTTGGATTTGTTTCACTCTGCAAATGCAAAGAAGACGTAGAGTGTGTAGCTAGTCTTCTTCGTCGGGGAATAGGTCTCGAGTAAAGAGGTCTTATCGGAAAAGGGTTGTAGTTGTGGATCATTTTCTTTTATCATGTTTGTTTCTTGTGAGAGACTAAACATAATTGCGTGACAAAGGGACATGAAGACATCACACTAAGTGGATTTGATTCGGTTCGTTTTTGGAGGTAACAGAAGAAGGTAAAGGTGGTTGTGACCTTGTTTTCTTGAGCGAGGGAAGAGTGCCCTCGAAACAAGCTTGATTAAATGTTGGGGATGTCAAATGTAGAGTTGTCGGTGGTTGTGTTGGCAATAACAGAAACACGGTGTAAACATTGTGGCATTTAGAAGTTCAAACCGAGATGGTAATGAACATGTCCAACGGATGTTACATGTTATATGTGTTATAAACAATAAAAAAGGGTTGAAAGAAGACTCTCGATGTGACCGAGTTGAAGGTCGGGTGTTTGGGAACGGTCTTGAACATGAAAGAGAACCGTGGAAGAGGCTCGGGTCGAGATCATCATCTGAATACCGTGAATGTTGGAAAATCTTGATGGGTCATGGTGCGGGTTAGTTTAGTCACGGTTGGATAATTAGTAGCATGTTTTAATGTGTGAATATAAGAGTTGTTATGGTACCGATATGCATGGCAAAGGGCCAAGAGTTTTACACGTCTATTATTCAGGAGGTCATGGGAGTATACCCACGTTCTATTTCATGCAAGTTTTGTGTACTTTACTTTGTTAGCATGCAGTTTTTATATAATATGTAGCAAGGTTCATATTCTAAGTGCTTATTAAAATTCAAACCATTTGAAAACTAATAATACTTCCGTTTTCCATTGGTGTTTTATCGTGTGATGTGAGTCTGGGTTTAAGAAGGTTGATTTACTTCACTTTGACCCTTACGTAGTCATCTACTTAACTCGTGTGCTTTGCTGACGCGATATTTTAATGAAGTTGTTTAATGTCCTTTTAATTTTGTGAATTTTTATAAGATACTTTAAAAGTAAAAAATAACATATGTATAATCTCTCAAATTACAAGACCAAATTGCAATTCACACGTAAAATGTAGTTAAATAAATAATGTTTTTATAGTTCAAGTAACCTTGAGAAGTCTAGCATTTGACAAGATGTACAATGCTTAACCGTGATATGCCGTGATCGTTTCCAACCACACACCCAAAACATGCATGTACAAGTTGTATAATTCAATTCCAAATCTTCTATCTAAATAAAAGGCTAGAAAAAATGGAATATACGAATTATACTTGTTTATGTTAGGCTTATTGACTAAACTTGGGCCACCTTTCTTCTCAACTCTATTTTCTTGTTCAATTTTCCATATATCTTTTCCCTTAGAAATGAAAATGCCAGCTTTTGCGTTGACATCAAGGTTGGACCATAACATATCTCCGCTGTCCGTAGATGTTGACGGTTGACCCATTGGTTGAAGGTCTGGTGAACTAGAAGTATTACTATTGAAGCTCCTAAGCCTTACAAAATACTGTCCAATATATTTATATTTATTCGCAGGCATGTCGAAAGGTGGCAGTGGTGGTGGTTGTGGTATGTACGATGACTTTGAGCTGCTGCTTACGGAACTCTGCCGGTAATAGTGTTGAGGTTGTGGTTTTGGTTGCGGTGGTGTTCGTGGTTGTGGTCGTGATCGTGTTGGTGGTAGTGGTGGTAGTGGTGAGGTTTTTGATGAAGAGAGTTTTTTGTTTTTGTTTCCGGGCTTAAATATGTTATTAAGAAATGATCATGGTGGCGGTGGCGGTGTTGGTGCTGCAGTATCAGGGTGAGTTAGTTTATCTTTGTTTTGTTTCTTAAACATACATCTGAAGATAGAAGCAGGTGGTGGTGTTGATGCCGGTGCCGGTGCTGGAGCTTGAGCCGGAGCAGCTAGAGTTGGAGCTGGAGCTCGAGCGTGACGAACAACTCGTATAGAGGATGTGACACGATGCTTATATCTTAATCTCAGTCTATATGACTTTCTCTTCCTCTTTGTGTCGTAGCTTTGATCATCTGATGAAGACTTTTCATTTGTATCATCACATACTTGAGGATCAGGTTTGTTATAATTCACATGTATCCATGGCACCGGTGGAGGTGTAGGTGTGCGTTGATCATCACTATTTCCTGACGCATCCATTGCTTCATCGGTCATGTTCATCCAATCTAATGTACAATATAACAATGAGACATGAGTTAGTAAAACTACATTTGTTAAAAAGTTATTAATGATTTCATGGTTTAATATGATGACAATTAATAATCTCACCTTTTATAAAAGTTGGCGGTTGACCCATTGGTTGAAGGTCCGGTGAACTAGAAGTATTACTAATGTAGCTCCCTAGCCTAACAAAATCGCCATAATATTTATCTTTCATTTCAGGCATATTAAGAGCTGGTAGTGGTGGTGGTAAACACGATGACTCTGAGCTGCTGCAAATATAACTCTGTTGGTCATAGCGTTGCCGTTGAGGTTCTGGTTGCGGTGGTGGTCCTGTTGGTGGTAGTGGTGGTATTTTTGAGTTTTTTGATGAAGGAATATTTTTTATTTTATTTCTCGACGTGAAAAAGTTAGGGAATAATGACCGTGATGGTGGTGGTGGTGGCGGTGGTGGCACCGTTGTAGTAACGAAAGGGATATGTGTAGCTTTTGTTGGTTTTTTAAACATAATTTGGAAGATAGACTTTTGTCCTTATACCAGAGCCGGTTCTTGAGCTAGAGATGGAGCTCTAGGCGAAGGTGGAGCTGGTGGTATAGGCGTGGCATGACGTATATTCTTTAATTTTGGTCGATATTGCCTTCTCTTTCTCTTGATCCTATGATCATCCGATGATGTTATTTTAGCCGTAGCATCACTTACTTACGGATCAAGTTTGCATGAATTCACATGTATCCATGGCATCGGTGGTATAGGTGTGCGATGATCATCACTATTTCTAGAAGCATCAATCTCTTTATCCCTCATGAGCCAATCTATTGCACAATATGACAAGGATAAATGAATTAGTATAACTACATTTGTTAAAATTATAAATGTGCAAATAAAAATTAATATTACCTGAATCATAAAAATGACTCTCGTCGTTAACACCTTCAACGTCAAGATTCTGATCATTTTCGACCAACTTATAGGTAGAGGGGCCGTCGACCTTAGGATCAAAAGTGCGAAAAAGAATGACAATGAGTACAAGGAAAAGATTAAAGCAACTCAAAGTAGATTTAAAGGAAGCTGGATTGATAATTTCTGGAACATGTGATAGGAAAAATAGGAATAGAAGAACAAGCATAGGGAGTATGAGGATGATAAGAACCATCGGGTCAATGAGTGGTCGATGGCGGCAAGTGGTGATAATTTCTTGTTGAATTAACAAACTTGTTCGAGAGTTACCATTTTTCTTCATTGTGTTAATCTAATTATTTGGTTATAAAGAATATCACACACATATATATGTAGAATGATAGAAAACCCTTTGAGTTATGATTTATTATTGACCATTATTTATAGTGGTAAAACCCTAATACCCTAAACCCATAAACGGGCTTGGGCCTATATATTATATGTGATCGTCATCCTATTTGACCTTCTAAATTAACACCTTTAAAAAAGAAAACATGCACCACCTGTGACTTAATTACTTGGATGTTTTCTCAAGTTTTAATCCACCATTTAATTTCCACGCAGTTACCTGAACCCATGGATTGAGTTTGGGATTCCATGGAACGTTACACTACCTCTTCGCTATCACCATCAATGGAGAAATATATACGTTGCTGTTACAATTTCTCAAGGTTCAGAATTCAGAAACTAAAAGTCAGAAAATAAGATAATCATGGATTGGGTACTTGTTATGTTAATTATTAAAAACATTTTTTTTCCCAATTTCTACGTAATATGTTTTATGTTAATCATTATTGCAATTACGCGCATTCTTTATGAATAGAAGATATGTAGATCTTTGATCGAGTTCATAGAATGCTTGTTGGGGCTTGTACCACTGCAAATGCAAGGCTTAATTCGCGGGATATGGCTTTTAACCTAAGAGTATCCAAGCATTTTTTGTAATATAATGATGTATCATGTTTTATACATGAAAAATACCGTGTGGGTGGCTTTCAAGTTTCAATCCATCTCATCTGACGCATTTATCTTTGCGGTATTTTTCTTCTATTTTCTTCACCAATTTGAGACGTTTACTTGAATCACTCCGTTCATGCGTTGAGAAAGTTAAAAGAAAAACAAGGACTTGCACAGCAGAAGCAGGAAGACAAGCTTCCCTAGGATCTGTATGTAATAGTTTCCAAAATAGAGATATGCAGCATAAAAAATAAGTGGCTAGGATTGGTTCATTGGGTCTATGACAAATATTGGGTCTATATTGAACTTTTGGCTGGTATTGGAACCAGCACATTTTGGGAACTTACTCTGAAAGTGAATAAATTTCCCATTGTTTAACACAAGTTTATTATAACATGATCAACTACACGCCCTACTAAACCTTGCCATAAACAATTATTCTTAATTCATGTCTGATGCCTCTGCAGACTGACTAAGTTATAATAACAATGTCTAGTTTGTTCAGCAATAGGGATCTGAACCTTCAACAACACCACAATCATTGAGGTATGTGGCAAGGAGGCCAGCAATTAGTAGTTCTTGGCAGACAGACCAGGTGGTCTCGACATGTGGACCCCAATCTGTGGTATCCTTAAGAAATTTGCAACAGTCGGCATCAGCCCCGTTAGTACATGGCCCTCCCTCTAAGATGAAAGTCAAGCATTGTCTAGTTACCATAGGAGTTGACACAAATGTGATCATATCACCAAGAGCATACAAATCACAAATTTCACCATCTTTTGTTTTCCCAAATCTTTCCTTTGGACTGATAATGAGATATTTTTATGAATCAGAGGGCTAACTCATCGATTATTTATAGCTCTGAGAAGTTCGACATCCGATTTTCATATATCCACTTGCTACTTGTGTAATTCCAGTTTAATATTCAAAATATGCAACCCTTATCAAAGTCAACTGAGTTATTGCTATATACATATACTAATGAAGTTTATATATTATAAGAATCAATTATTGTTGGAATTGAATATACTAAAGCTAATAGAGTTGACCGATATTAGAAGATTAGTTTAAACTAGACTTTGTGCAATCTATTGAGCAATTTGAGCAATTTAATTCCTTAAACAGATAAACACAAATTGCATATGACAAGCACATGTTTTACAAAAATAAGAAGAATCACATGATCAGTCGGTAAAAAACTAGTAATGACAAGTTTAAAAAACTAATTGATACACACGCGCTTCATGTACTTTGTGATTTTGTTCGTTTATGTTAGTATATTATTATTTTGTTCACTTCGGTTACTATTCTTCTCAAAACCGGCTAATCAAGTTAGAGCACTAGATGTGCAAACACTAACCACACCAAAAAGTTTTGTCAATGTACCACACGGAACCCCTTTTCACCCGTGGTGGTATTTTTTTTTCATTATGTTATGCATCTATAGATGATATTGTGTCCTCCAATTATTGACCATGGATGGATGGAATATACAGAATGCTTGTCGGGGTTTGCGACCTAAGTTTATTTATTTATATTTTATTTAACGAAAGGAAGACAGGAAAACAATAGGCCCATGAAACAAAATAAAATAATCATAAAAACTGATTATGCTTGAAAGAAAATATCATTCCGTGCGTCCTCTCTTCCTCCCAATTACCGTTCCCTTAGCAGCTTCAGCATGCTCCACTCACGACATCTCAGATCTAAGTAGGCACATGGCTCTAGCAGCTATAGGCCGAGCATCATCTTTGTCGCCTTGGCTTGCATCCTTCAAACCAGCAATCTTCAACGGTCCTTCTTTGTTAGATAATGTAGGCTAAGACTAATCCAAAAGTAGCACAATGCTTAATTTACAGAACACTCATGAAGTTTTTATCAAAGAGTTTTCAACGGTCATGAAGTTTTCAACGGTTGGTGACAGTTGCATGGATAGTCCCTAACTTTGCAAAAGAATTTCAACCAACTGAAAACTTCATCCAGAATTTCAACGGTCATAAGTTGCATGGATAGTCCCTAACTTTGCAAAATTGCATCCAGCTTTGGGTGAAATTCTTTTGCAAAGTTAGGGACTATCCATGCAACTTTTAACTTTTAGGGACGATAGATGCAATTTTGTGAACATTAAAGTCTATTTTTGTCATTCTTGAGGGTCTTTTTGACCTCCTTAGCCGGTAACTCATTTATATACTTGCCACCTTTGATTTCCTTGTCCACCTCCTCCTTCAACCTTAAACCTACGCACACCCACACATGAACAAACATTCGTACAATTCTATACTTTATTTAGTACCATACACTTTACTTCACCCCAGACATCACTTTCATATCTAATTTTTTTTCCAATAAACTCTAACTCAACCACACCATTTAATACTACCAATTTATTGTCTTTTTTCTTAATTGTTGCTGCAAAAAGGATTTTTTTATTCTATTAAATGTTTTTTACACTAATTGTAATAATTATTAATATAATTAAAAATGTGGCTTATTTCAAATTAGGGTTTATGTTTAATTTTTTGTTTTTTATAGGTGTGTTGGACAGGCATGATGATGTGGTGTTTATGATACACTACAATGGTGTATTTAAGTATGATACACTAAGGTATGAACAATTCAGAGTTGTTGAGGCATGTACAACTAATAGGGTTATGTTTAGTCCACTACTTGATATGTTAGTT
>BQNB010032272.1:0-41353 GCA_026074375.1 Tanacetum coccineum | reverse complement strand
CATCAACTCACCAAGTTTCATATACAAAGAGTTGATATGGTAATCAATTCACCATGGAATTTACCTTTTCTAGGTGCCAAAGGATTGACTAGCCCTGAGTAAACGGCTACAGGTAAAGGTATCTCAAATCCATTCATGGCTGTAATGGTTTGCCAAAAACCATATGGTATTCAACTCACCAATGTTTCACGTATTGAGAGTTGAAATGGTTTTCAGTCAACCATGGACATGCACCTTTCTGGTGGCCAAAAGACTGACTACTCCAGAGTTAATGGCTAACTGGTAAAGAGACATCAAATCTATTAAATTTTTAATGATTCACCTCTCACAGGAGTTAACACACCTGGAAGTGATGAGAATAGATTGAAACTTTATGATTTTATGTACATATAGTCAATATAGCTGTTTAAGTGTTGCTGATATGAAGTGTTGCTGAAAAGTTATGAAGATTAGTTGCTGCAAAGATCAAATAGAGATGATACAAGTGTACCTGTTTCAAAAAGATGCTGCAAAGAACAAGGAGCTGCAAGTAATTCAAGAAAATCAAATGTGGAAGTTCCAAATATTTTAAAAGAAAAAGTTTACAACAATTTTCAGAAGCTCAAAGATGAAGGTAATTAAAAAAACTTGAAGTTCACAAGTGAAGATCAAGTTAGGGGAGGATTGTTGGGAAATATATTGTAAAAGACTTAATACTGGTAGTATAACAGTTAAGTCTGGTAGTATTAGTTAGTTCTGCCAAGTACTATGTTAAGTCTGGCAGTACTAAAGTTACTATGTTAAGTCTGGCAGTACTATAGTTAGTATTGACATTATAGTTAAGTCTGTTTATGTAACAGAATCGTGATAATAGTTATCTTAGAGATATCTTAGGAGATATCTTAGGAAAGGATATGGATTATCCTTTCACACGTTTGTAAAGCCTATTAGGGTTTCCTTGGTGTATAAAAGGAACCATATGGCATAGTGTTTTAGGCATCCAAACCTAATAGAAATCAATAGCAATATACGAAGTTAGTTTTACAATTGTTCTTCTTAGTATTTGTGTTAAGATTCCGCATTAGCATAAGTATTCATAGTCATTGTCTTTCACATAGTTAACTTGGATTTATTCAAGTTAGTTATTGTCATACAAAGGCTCAACAGATCCAAAACACCTTAGACCTACAGTTTTAGGGGATGATATGGGTGGCTTCGTGTGCTGAAACGGTTGTGTATAGGATAAAGAAGTAACTTGTAACAGGTATAGTAAAGTTATGTTTAAAAAAAAGAAACCTTGCATTAGTAATCTGATGTGTTTATTGAAATGATTTACGGAGTCATGTTCGCTTAGATGTAGTCTGTCTCACAATCAACTGTTTGAACGACTTGACCCGTCACCCTTTCAGCTTCATTTTTATACTTTCACCCATTTTAGTATAAGCACAAACAAAATTGACCCATTTATATGTGGATGGGTTGCAATGGCCAACTACGGGCCTTTAAATGCTTTCACCATCAAATAATAAGCTGCAACATAAGTGTGTTGGGTGCTTAGGTAGAGGTGCTGAAATGGGACTGTAATGGGTGCGTTGGGAGGCTAAAATGGATGAGTTTGGCTGCTGAAACAGGGGCTAAGATCAGCGCTTGCAGGGTGCTGAAATGGGGGCTACAACGGGTGGGTTTAGGGGATGATATGGGTGGGTTCGGGTGCTGAAACGGTTGCACGTAGGATACATAGTAGTTCTAACAGGTATGCTAAATTTATGTTTTCAAAAAAAGCCTTGCATTAGTAATCTGATGCGTTTATTGAAATGATTTACGGAGTTGTATTCATTTAGATATATACTGTATGACAATCAACTATTTGAATGAGTTGACTCGTCACACCTTTCAGCTTCATTTTGATACTTTCACCCATTTAAGCACAAACAAAATTGACCCATTTATATGTGGATGGGTTGTAATGACCAACTACAAGTCCGCAAACTAGGTACCTGTTTCCATTATTAAATCCACTAAAATGACCATGAGTACGGGTATAGTGGTAGCATGTTCAAACACTCTCTTAAAGAAAAAAAGTAAATCCCTCTTTAATACTCTATAACTTCAAAAAAAGGAAGCTTGAATTAGAGAACCAAGTAATATCTCAAAGCATCAGGTGAAACAAAATGAATAGAACCAAAACTTCAGATTGTGCAGTTATTACTCTACAAAAGTAGTTAACCATTACTTAATGCTAGATTTTGTAAAATGTATAGAACCTTTTATATTGTAATTTAACATGCATGTACTAATTGTAATTGTTCTATATATCCTCTTACAACATGTGCATCATCAAATCCTAAGTTCACTATTGTTGTGCTTTCACTATATCGTGCACAAGTTCAGTCTTTGCAACAGAAGCTTGAAGTCCATTACCAAAATAATGCGCTTCTCAAAGTAGAAGAATATCAAGGTGAAAAGGTGCTATCAACAGCAGGAGCTCATGCATACAATGTCACTATAATAGATGAACATTGTTTCGTGTATTATTAGATTTATTGTGTAAAAAATACAGTAGATGTAATAATTAGATACTAACTTTGGCTTCAAGTTATATGATCTACTTAGCTTTTTTGCTTTCGATTTGATTATGTATTGGTTCGGATTGTCGATTTCCGTTTCGGTTAATGATTGTACAAATGTGTAACTTAATTTGTTAGTTTTGACATACGTGTTTTACATAATTAATTTTTTTATAACAAAAAACATTTTATACAAAACACGCCGCAAGCGAAGCGGGGGTTTTCAAACCTTGTTAACAAACAAAACAGACGTGTTTAATATATTAAAGTACACAATTTCATAAGTACTCTCGGAATATTGAAAAAAATGGTCTTAATTCTTGTAGTATAACACAGAAATGTTAAGTTAAAAATAAATACGTATAATTTTTGAAGTGATAAATGCGAATTTCTTTGTATGTTTACGATGAGTTTTGGGTATTTCTAGCAAGATCTGCAGGTTACTAGCAAGTTTGACCACCATTGACCGTGTTTGACCGCCGTCAACCATGGTTGACTGATTGTTTGACCTATTAAATTGGTCACGGAAAAGTTGGTGGCCCAATAGCGCCTAAGCGGGCGATTAATCGGCCTGTAAGTTTTTTTTCAACACTGCTATATATATTAGCTTAGCCAAAGACTAGACCCTATATTTTTTCGTATATATTTTAGCTTAGCCAGAGACCCTCTCTATCTACTTTGATACAGATTTAAATTACATGGGACGGCTCACGTAATTTGTATTCGATAAAATTAAAACTGAAATCCAAAGGGTGGTAGGTCTAAATCAAAGTCACAGGAAACGCTGACTCGGCCACGTTTCGCGTTTTGGATCGTTCGTACCGAAACGCGGTACGATCGCGACTTGGATCGCTCGGGATCGCGATCTGGATCGCTATATTCGGCGTTTCCAAAGCACATCAATCAGCGTACCGAAGTCTGTTGGTACGGCGTACCTAAGTTAATTGATACGGCGTACCAAAGTTAATTGGTACGGCGTACCAAAGTTAATTGGTACGGATTTGGTACAGCCTTTAACCATGAGTTTAATTTAAATTATTAACATAACTTCCAACATACAACTTGGACCAGTTCTAAATTAATAATATTAGACTCTTTGTATTCCCAATACACAATATTAACCACTCAATCTAATGTTAACCACTTCCACTCATCAAAAACAAAACCAAACTCATCCACTGATCAATTTCTAGATCTCAGAGCAAAAAAAAAAATCTTCATCATGGTTTTTGGTAGAAAAAGAAACCATGATGATATGCAAGAAGATAATGGAGTTAATGATGTTGGTGACGATGAAGAAAACACAGATAATAATGAAAGTGCAGCTCAAACTCAAACACAATCTCAAACAAATGATGGTAAGCCACTACTTAGTGAAGTTGTTATGGTTTCTACTGGTAATAGCAAAAATGCAGGGGGTTCGAAAGTTTGGGTTTGTAGACATTGCAACTTGCAGTTTACAAGCTCATATTCTAGAATACATATTCATTTTTTTGGACCCCAACCCGGAAAGAAAGCTGAAATTAGAAGGTGTGGTGCTATAATCAAGGATCGAGAGAAGTACGAGGAATTGAGGAGAAAGGTAAGCAATGCGGAACAGGTTGGTGTTTCAAAGGCTCTTAAAAATTCGGTTATTTGTAAAAAGCAGAGTATATTTTCTACTAAAAAATCAATCGAGCAATCTTTTGGTACAATGGAAAGAAACTCAGTTGATTTAAAAATCATGCGAGGTCTGTGCAAATGGAATACCGTTTAATGTTTTGCGCAACCCTCAATTTCAAGAAATGGTTGTTGCAATTAACAAAGCTCCTGCTGGTTACAAGGCGCCTTCAAGTGAGAAAGCAAGGACCGTACTACTTGATGAATGTGCTAGGGATGTAGAAAAAGATTTAGTACCTGTTAAAGATACATGGTATACACAAGGAGTATCTATCGTATCTAATGGTTGGTTAAATGTTAAACATAAGCCATTGATTAATATTCTTGCTGTTAATAGCCGTGGTGCTACTTTTATGTATGCTGAAGATTTTTCTGGAGTGGAAAAAACAGGGGTAGAAATTTCCAAATTTTTACTCGAAGCTATTGAAAGCATTGGACCGAGTAATGTTCTTCAAGTTGTAACGGATAATGCTGCCAATTGCAAGGCTGCTGGAGAGGAGGTGGAAAAGGTACACAAACATATCTTCTGGTCTCCATGTGTTGTTCACACTTTAAACTTGATCTTTAAAGACTTAGCTAAAGAATTTGTTTGGTTATCCGATACATACAAAAGAGGTAAGATGATCGTTAAGTACTTTTTAAATCATGCACAAGCATTATCGATTTTTAGAGAAAATTCGAAACTAGAATTGCTGAAAGTAGCTAAAACCCGATTCGCCTCCCACTACATTTTGTTGAAAAGGCTAAAGGAGTGTAGGGAGGCTCTCGCAACTACTATTGTACTTAATTCTTGGAGGGATTGGGCTAAAAAAGGGGATGAGAAGACTCGAAAAATTGGACAGGTGGTTTGTGAAACTATTAGAAGCGATGAATTTTGGGATGACGTTGATCGTATCCTTGCAATAACTAAACCTATATATTTGTTGATTAAATTTTGTGACGGGGAGGGTGCGAAAATGGGAGAAGTATATGAAAGGATGGATAATATGGTTGGAGAAATTAAAGACGTGATGAAAAATGTGTACAACTCATACTTCCCGGAAGTTCAGAAGATTGTTTTAGCTAGGTGGGAGAAAATGACCATCCCTTTACATTGTCTCGGGTTCGCATTAACACCGAGGTTTTATGACAAAACCTATCTTAGTACAAAAGCGCCCGGTGGAATTCCTAGAAAGCCTCCAAATCTCGATAAGGAAGTGACTAATGGTGTTATAGATGCCTTTAAAAGAATTTCAGAAAATGATGAAGAAACACAAATGTTACGAGCACAATACGCAAGATTTCACATGAAAAAAGGTCTTTATGCTCGTCCCGAGGCTCAAATTGATGCCGTAACAATGGACCCAATTGATTGGTGGTCAACTTACGGTTCAGAAACTCCGGAATTAGCCGAGATAGCAAAGAAAGTTCTTTCACAGCCGGTGAGTAGTTCTTCGGCGGAAAGAAATTGGAGCACATATTCTTTCATTCATAGTATAAAAAGAAACCGCTTGAATACTAAAAGAGCCGATAAATTGGTATTTGTTCATTCAAATATTCGTCTCATATCAAGGTTTTCAGAATCTTACAAAGAGGGACCGAGTAAGAAGTGGGACGTGAATCCCGAAAGTGCATACTTGGAAGGCTCGGCTTCAAGAATGGAAGACATGCGATGGGAGAATCCAGATGAAGATTAAAGTAGTATGTAGTATGTAATGTTTATGTTAGATCTAGTATCTGATCTTTTGGGTAGTATCTTTTGGTCTTGTGGGTAGTATTCTGATATTTTAGGTAGTATCTAGTATTAGTATTTAGTATTCTGATCTTTTGGGTATATTCTGATGATCTGATCTTTTGGGTATATGTTTTAGAATTTAGAATTCAAACATTTGAGTAAATCTTTTGAGTATATGATATTTGGCATTTTGGCTTATATGTATACTAATTTAGGAAAATAATATTATTAATAATATGGTACATCGTACCAAATTGGGTACATCGTACCAAATTATATGGTACATCGAACCAAAGCGAACCGAGGCGTACCGAAATGAGCCTACCCCCCTTCGTACCGAATTTTAAAGACCCGCGAACCGCGTACCCGTTTCGCATTCCCGTACCAAAGCGTGCCGCGTTTCATGTGACTTTGGTCTAAATACGTGAAAATGGTAGATGAAGTGTATGGCGAATGAAGTAAAAGAGGGAATTTTACAACAGGAAACATGTTGGATACGGTCGGTCTGAAATATAGATTCTATTTTATTCGACTGATACAACCTCCTCTATCTCTGACCCCAATTTGCCTTCCATCACAAACCGTCCAAACCACATGCAATTCATGCACATTCGGACGGACTATTTGTATTTTAGATAATTTTATTAATAATAATATACAACGAATAATGGTTTACCTCTACTTTTTTTTGTTGCAAAGATTAATACAAGAGTTAATTGCATAAATGGTCCCTGAGGTGAACCGGGTTTAACGGAAATGGTCCCTAAACTTTTTTTTCCCGGATCCTCTCCCTGTGGTTTCGACTTGTATCGGGTTTGGTCCCTTGACCAATATTTCCGTTAGTTTGACCGTTAATTGCTTGTTTAGTTGGTGGAAATGACATAAATACCCTCGTAAGTGTTTGGAAATGGTCCCTGTGGTTTGTTGTGTTTCGAAAATGGTCCCTCTGACCGTTAATTAATTTTTTTTCATTTTTAAATTTTTTACACGTTTATTTTATGTTTTAATATAACGAAAAGTTTTTAAAAAATTATGTAAAAATTTAATGAAAAATTTTTGGTAAATTTTTTTTCGAAATTTGTTTTTTTTTTACTTTTCGAGAAAATAAAGGCTGAAATTTTCTTTTGGAATTTTTTTTTCGTTTTTAAAAAAAAATTGTAGGGATTTTCTAAAAAAAAACAGACAAGCCTGTCTTATGCTATACAAACAGAACATTCAACAAACATAACCAATATCGATAGATTTCTTGGACAACTAACCCTATTTATCGGATAGGGCTGAAATTCATCTCTTAGCATACCCAACAAAAACAGAGAAAGGACAGACATCTCAACTGACCTAAAGGTTCACCATATAGCACCAACTTACACAACGAAAGATGAAGATGAAGATGAAGATGAAAATATATCTCTAGTAGTGGATTCATACAAGATAAAAATAACAGGGACAGGAAGAAAAATTAAAGATTAAGAAACATATATTATATAACTAACAACAGGCTGTAATTGTTGCTCCACTTGTTGTCACCTTTATTTTAATTACTAAGGTTAGATGGAGTGGTTCACCCTCCTTCACCTGACACGTTAGCGTCACATCAGCTTTCTCTCTCCAACTTTTCTACTCACCAAACACACTTAATAACAACTCACCTTACCCACCAAACTCACCTTACCCACTATTTTTTTATTTAATTACTCTCATTCATAAACCAAAAACGTAAATATGAACGTAAACGTAAACTTACGAAATTAATAAAAACGTAAATTAAATTAAAATTTTTATTCATACATTAAAAACTTGAACGATACATAGATAAATAAAAGTGTTACGATACATAGATAAATAAAAAACTTAAACGTAAACTAATACTGCAAATTATACTTCGCCTTTATCTTTGCCCTTATTTCCTCCATTGCGTTTTGCTGGTCCCCGGTCAAGTGATCGTATGGATGGAGATAGAACATCATGTCTTGTTGTTCAAGCTCTCGTCCACGACATTCCGCCTCCCTCCTTTTGATATCTAAAAACGCTAAGCGTTCTTCTTTCTCTTGAGCTGTCATCTCGGTTACCATCAACCTAGCCATCCCATCCTCATTTAAAGTTGACGATCCCGCCGGTTTTGACCCTTTATTTTTCCTCCCAGCAGCTCTCGCTTTGTCCCTGCCCTCTAGTCATCGAATTTCCTGCACCTCATCTTCATCGTTGTCGCCAACATTAGTATTCAGATTAATATTAGTTTCCTCAGACTCTATGTTGAACGAACAAGAACCAGATGACTTGTGTCTCTTGCTACCCCAGACCCTGTTGAAAATTTTGGAAGTGCTATTTCTTGCCATTTCGGACGATCTTTTAAAACCTCCTAACAATGCCGAAGTTTGAAGGGAATTCCGGATTCAACTTCATAGTGAATCATTGCCGTTTAAACGTAATCTTCCTCTTCGGCACCACTCTCCTGTGCCATACGCATGATGTTACTGTAAATTCCACTAAATCGAATCACGTACGGGCGCATCGTCTTTCATTTTCCAAGCACCCCGCCGTACGTTCGACGTCCATACTGTTTTGTTTTACTCTCTATGTACTCTAAAACCTCACACCAAAAGCCCTGTTTTTTCTTCGCGTTACCATCCTTGCTGTTTTCAGAAATGGCAAGCCAACCTTTAGCCAACGCTACTTCTTCCTCTGTTGTCTACGGAGTCTGTCGGTGTGCATCATCATTTTCAATCATCCTTTTTTGGCGGTTACGAGTCGCCTTCTTCCTGTTCTTCGTTGGTGAGGTCGCGACTTGTTCACCTGCTGCCTCATAAGTATTGGGTGCTTGCCAATAACCAGTGTTTGCTTGTAAAGACTCCAAAAATTCAGGCGTGTACAACTCTTCGATCGGAAATGCATTAATCGGAGACCTGGGTGGATCCGTACGTGGTTGTGATGACGAACCACCCTTTTGGGTTTGTGAGACGTAGTCTTGGTGGCTAAATGGAAACGAGGAATGTTGGGATGCGTAATCCTAAAACGCGTTTGGATGTGACCCGTAACTGTGAAACCCGTATTGCTCCGGTGCCGGTGCCGGGCTTCGGTATGATTGGTTTGGGTAAGGTTGGTGATAGTATGATTGTGGCCGTAATACGTTCGGGATCGGTGATGGGTTTCGGAGCATAAACGTGCCTTCGGGTGTCGGCGGATTGCTTCGGTTGATGATTCTTGGTTGACGTTTAAAAATAAAATAGAGATTGCGAAGTTTTGGGAGATTGTATATAAATTTAGAGAAATATGTATAAAAATGAGTGAAGTAGTGGGTATTTATAGGTAAAAATGAAGGATTAAAAAAAGTTTTTTTTTAAATAAGCAACGGTTGATTTTGCGATGGGGCCCAAGTCTTTAACACTCACCACGGTGAATGGTTCACCGTGGCCAAACCCACTCGCGCGCGACTTGCTTCCATGGGAATAACACTCACCACAGTGAGTGGTGAGGGGTGAGGTGAAAACCGAACCACTCCGTCCAGCCTAACAACAACATACAAAAACCGTGTGCAGTATCCATCTATCTATATAATGATGCTTTCATACTTCACTCCTATCGTTTAAATCAACATTGACTTTCAATTACCAACTTTTTAATAATATCTAAACCTTTTTCCTCACTAGTTTAATTGCAACATCAACTAAATAAGTACTGTAACATATTTAGCTAGATATAAGTAAAACTTTTTGTAATTATTTATCTGTTCTAAGAAATTACAGTTACAAAATCGTGAGTAATTATATATCCGTTATGTTTTGAAATATTTAAAAGCAACCAACATATAAAGTTATGCAAATAATGTCGTCCATAAGGACATAACGTCTTGCTCTTTTTCTTTCTTTCTTTCTTTTTTCTTGTGGCTCTAATAAAATCTCATTCCGAGTAATAGTTCATGATTGTCGTCCTATGATAGGACTATATATCGGCAGTTTTATAAGACCGTCGTTGCAATTGACGATTGAGATAGGCTATGTTTATACATACATTTTTTTAAGTAGCTAGTGTTTTTAGACTTTACACATAAGAAAAAAAAACAATTTGACATTCCGTGCTAAACAATTTCTCAAATTCTAATCGTTTATATTTAACGATGTGCAAAGGTGAAATTATATTATTAAACATAAGGAATACAATCAAGAAAGGAATCTACATCAGAAACCATGCTACATACAAAGAAATTGAAAATAGAGAACTTCAACATACAACAAAGAAAAATGATGACACAGAGCATCTCGGCTGCCATAGCATCAGTCCTCTGACAATACTAAGCTCACACTGATGAGGCTCTCCCAAAGCCAAATGAGATCAGGAGCATATCAGTTCACCATTAGCACAAATACCCTATATTCTTGACTACATTTCCACCCATCTATCAATCCCAAATTACTCAACCCACAACAAAGAGGGATTCAAAAGAGGGGGCATCATCAAGCAACATAGAGCCCATTCACACAAAGAGTGGGGCTATACCTATGTCAGCTACATTTCCAAACCATATACTCTAATGTTCCTTCAGCTCAAATAACAACAAAAGTATAGAGGGTAAGGTGTCACTGAATAGGGAACACACAACCACACTTTGAACCATCCTAACCTTCTGTGATAGAGTGTTAATGATACACTATAACCACCCAGACCTTATGGATCAATAGAAGTCCTTCCTAATGGTACATCCACCGACCTCCCATTGTACCAAACATATCTTTCCAAATTCCTCCCAAGGCCAATTTGGAAGAGACATGAGGCACACATGGTTACGGACTCCAAGATACAAGGAACTTCTATTGAAGGCATGCACTTAAGTAGAGCACATTTGCTTTCAATATCTATTCATCTCAGCAATGTATTCCAATGAGATGTAACCTTCAACAGGATTATTCATTATAGAGCTAATCCTGATGATGGGGGTCACTATTATTCTTTGAGGACTCCATATCTTGTGTTCACATTAAGGTCCACTTTTCATTTCTTGCAAATATCCACTGTTTGGTAGGTTCTCTTCACAGTGAGACTTGCAAGCTTAAGCCTGATATGATTCACCACCTCAGCAATCAACTCATTGTTGTTCTTTTTATCATTAGTAAACAATCTCTTGTTTCTTTCATTCCATATGAAGTAAACACAAGCAACCAAAACTATCCTTCTCAGAACACTCTTGATAGATTTATTGTTCCTCATATTTTTCATGGTAATCAATAAATCATCCCATCTCTTAGGCATAGCATAATGGTTAGACTTTTCCATCGGTTCTTTCCACACCATATTAGAGTAATTGCATTCAAAGAAAAGATGGTTTAGAGAGTCAGGTTTCATTCCACATAATGAGCACTTCAGCTTTTCTGGGTACCATTTCATGATTCTTTCTTGAGTGGTAAGTCTGTCCTGTACTGCCATCCAAACTATAAAGGAGTGTTTGGGAGTACAGTTGGAAAACTAAACCAAGTCACACCAATCCACTTTCCTTTCATGATCCCACCAATCCTTCCATGCTCTATTTGTTGAGAAGTTATTACATTTGCCATCATTAGTCTCTCATAAGTATGAGTCTTTTAACCCCTCAATGAGCTTAGGGACAAAATTAGGAAGATTGCACCTGAAAGTACTGTTCCATTCCATTGGCCATTTCTAAAGCCCATTCTTTATCATATCCTTGAGTTTAACATTTGATTCAAGTCCAGCTTGTCTAATTGTCTTCATAGGGATAGATTTGATTAATGGTTAAGGTCCCCACCATTTATCATGCCATAGGAAAATTTTAGATCCATCACCCACCCTACAAACAACATGCTTTCTCAGTTTATCTCTTTGGCTCAAGATTTGTTTCCAACCATGGCTTGAATTATTATCACATTCAATCTCCCGTATGCTATTTCCCTTAAGCCTGACCTCATGAATCCATTTCACCCATAGGGATTCCTTCATAGTAGCAACATTCCTCAAGTTCTTAGCCATAAGAACCTCATTCCATAAGGTGAGATTTTTGATTCCTAAACCACCTTTATCTTTAGGATTACAGACTTGTTTCCAAGCTACTTTAGCTTTTCCTTGTAAAAGTTTACCTTGGCACCATAGAAAACCTTTAAGAAGCTTATTTACGTCATTAACCACAAATTTAGGAAGCATAAACACTCCAGTAAACTTGCACGGATGACAAAATTGAAGCTATTAATTGAAGTTTACCAACATATGACAGCATCTTGTTCTTCCAGTCATTGACTTTAATCTTTACTTTGTCAATCAAAACCTTACAATCAGTGAAGGTTAGATGCTTTGTGATCAAAAAGACCCCCAAGTATGATACTGGCAACTTCTAATTTTGAAAGGAAGAATAGACAATATTTCTTGCTTGTCCTGCTCTTTAACATTCCCAAAAAACACTATGCTCTAGCCAATGTTTGGATTAAGGACAGAAACATAATTGAAAATATCCAAAGCTCTTTTAACCACCTTGACAGAATTAAGATCCCCATGGCACAAAACAAGTAGGTCATCAGCAAAGTAGAGGCGTAAGATTTGTAGGTCCTTACATCCCCAGTGGTATTTGAATTTAACATCTTCACTAATATGCTTTTGTAATATAAGGGTAAAGACTTCCATCACCAATGTAAAAATGTAAGGGGAAATAGGATCACCTTACCTTAGGCCTCTCCCACCTTTAAAATAACCAGCTCTTACACCATTTACATTAATTGTGAATGCAACAGTTTTGACACAAACCATTATCCATCTAATCATCTTGTCAGGGAATTTGAACATAATTAGAACTCTTTTCAAGAAGTCCCAATTAACAGTATCATATGCTTTCTGGATGTCTATTTTTAAAGCCACTCTTCTAGCACCATTTTTCCAATTCAAACATCTTAAAAGCTCTTTTGTGAGGAGAATGTTATCAGTAATCTGCCTTCCAGGAATGAAAGCACTCTGACAGTGACTAACCAGTTTGCATAGAGCACTTTTAATCCTGTTTGTCAAGATCTTACTAACAATTTTATAAATTGTGTTGCAACAAGCTATAGGTCTGTAATCAGAAACTTTTTGAGGAGTTTTACTTTTAGGGACAAGAGTAATCAGGGTGGCATTGACTTCTCCTAACATCCTTCCAGTTCTAAAAAACTCCATTATAGCATCGCAAACCTCTTTCTTTATCACTGACCATGCACTTTTAAAGAACTTAGCTGAATAGCCATCTGGGCCAGGAGCCTTATTGTCCCAAATATCAAAGAGATCATCTTTAATCTCCTCCTCACTAACATTCATTATCATTTTCTCTGAATCTTCATCATAAACATCTTTGCTATTTAGACTTTCCATATCAAAGTTCTGCACAGAAGAGGCTATTCCAAGGAAGTTTTGAAAGTGGTTTACAAATTGCTCAGCAACTTGAGCACCTTCATATCTGATCCCATTCTCATCATTAACAGTTTCAATTCTACTTTTGTGGGCTCTTCATTTTTGTACAGAGTAGAAGAACTTAGAATTCTTATCCCCATCACTTAACCAATCAATTTTTGCCTTTTGAAAGAGTAATTTCTCTTCCTCCTTTCTAGCAATATTTTATTCCTTCAGGATTTTAGCTTCCTGCATCTTTAAGGTGGCATTGTGAGGATTTTAATCAACCTGCTTCTGAATAACTTGCAGTTTCTCCTTCCATTCAATAACCTGTTCAAAAATGTTCCCAAACTACCAACTAAACTTTTTCATATGATACTTTAGGCCTTTTAATCTTTTGACAAGTTTGTACATTTTACATCCATCCACCTGACTGTCCTAATTCTCCTGCACAATGCTCAAAAAATTAGGTTTATCAGCAATAAAGTTTGAGAACCTAAAAGCTTTATGCTTTTTATTCATCACTTTAGGGAATATCAGGACAACTGGACTATGATTAGATGTTAGGTGAGGCATGAAAAGGGCATGTGAGTTGGGAAATTTGCTCATGAATTCAACATTTCCAAGCACTCTTTTTTTTGAACGGCAACTTTATTAGAAACACTAGCAAGAAGCTAGACAATTACAAAGAAATCAAATATGGGTGTTGAATCCAACTATCCCATCTTAACTTAGAACTACCTCTAGCTTTACACCAACAAAAAGATCGTAAAACAATATCATCGAAAATGGACTCTTTACGAGGCTTTTTACTCGCGAAAAGTAATTGGTTCCGGAAATTCCACAAACTCCACCACGTAACATAAAAAACGCCTTCCAAAATAACCTTCAAATTAGAAGCAAGACGAACCGAATTGAACCAAACGAGCCATTCTGCATACGATGAAAAAGATTGCACTCCCAAATTCCACCAGCGACATAATAATCTCGTCACATCTCTAGCCAAAGAACAATTGAAGAATAAGTGAGAAGTATCTTCAAGAATCGCATCACACAAGGGACACGACTGCGATTCAGTAACGACATTCCTTTGGACGAGATTCGCTCGAGTAGGCAAACGATCAAGAGCAAGTTTCCAAGCAAAAATATTAACTTTAATCGGAATATTTTTAACCCACCTCGTAGGAATATCCGCCCTAGGAAGAAAGAACTCATCTAACAAATTCCTCACGTCTTTAACACGAAAGACCCCGTCTCCATTTAAATCACTAACCCATCTATCATTCGAGTTGGACAAAATAACAGAATCGAGTAAAGCTACAAGATGCTCAAGCTGTTGTTCTTCAATACCTCCTCTAACATTACGGCGAAAAGAAGAAACAAGAGGGGACTGGAGTTTACCGGCTACCGATATATCTTTCTCTGTATCTAAAGCAAACAGACGAGGAAACAAACCTGATAAAGTGCAATCACCGATCCAAAGATCCTTCCAAAACCGAGTGTGCAACCCATTACCAATCCTAATCTTGCAATGGGAGAAAACATCAACGCCTTGAACCTTGAGGTAATTAAACTCTTTGATTATAGAATTCCATGTTGAAGGATACGCAGTAGAAAGATCTGTAATATTTGATCCGTGAATGGCAGAAATAAGCTGACACCATAAAGAGTTATCTTGTGAAAGGAAGCGCCAAACCCACTTCGCAAGAAGACCTCTATTAAGGGCAAAAAAACTAGAAACCCCTAAGCCTCCGAATTTCTTAGCTGCGAGAACAGTATGCCACTTAACCCACGTAATCTTTCGATCTCCTTCTTGAATACCATTGAAAAAATTCCTACGAAGGTTTTCCATCTTGTTAAGAACTGTCTTCGGGACCTTAAATATAGACATGTTGTAAATCGGAGTGGAGCCAAGAACCGATTTAAGGAGAGTGAGGCGGCCACCTATAGACAGAGTTTTAAGCTTCCATTTGGAAAGTCTTTTCGTGAGCTTGTGAACCGTCTCATCCCAAGATTTAACCAAAGACATATTCCCTCCTACCATAATTCCCAAGTAATTAAACGGAGTCTTCATCACCGAACATCCAAGACTCGCAGCAGCTTCAGAAACAATCGACCCACGAATCCCCAATCCGAGAATATGACTTTTTTTGAGGTTAATCGACATTCCTGAAAGTAAGGAAAAGCAATTGAGAATATTCAAAATACCTTTTAAATTCTCTTTAGACCATTCGCCAATAAAAATCGCGTCATCCGCATAAAAAAGATGAGAGATCGTGAGAGCATCATCAATCCGTAAACCTGTGAAAATACCCGCTTCAACAGCACGGTTGAAAGAAAGATGAAGAGACTCCATAATAAGAATGAACAAAAAAGGAGCCAATGGGTCTCCCTGCTTCAATCCTCGATGAAACTGAAACTCCGAAGTAGGACTTCCATTCACTAAAACAGAAGCTTTACCCGAATTTAGACTGCCTTGAATCCAGGACCGCCATCTCGACCCAAACCCAAAAGCATTAAGAACATCATCTAGGTAGTCCCATCTAATAGAATCATATGCTTTAGCAAAATCCACCTTAAAAAACATAGCCTGCTGATTTTTATGTTTACACCGAGCCAAAATCTCATTAATAATAAAAGGACCGTCAAGAATTTGACGGTTAGGAAGGAAAGCTGTCTGAACGTTTGAGATGAGATCGGAGATGACAAATGACAAACGTGTAGCAAGGATTTTGGTAACAACTTTATATAGGCTCCCAATTAGGCTAATAGGCCTAAACTCACTGACCAGTTTCGGGTCTAAGGTCTTTGGAATGAGAGTACAAAAGAAGAGTTACATCCAGTTGCGAAAAACCCATGTTCGAAAAACCATTTGACAGCTATGCAAAAATCTGGCCCAACAACTGTCCAAAACTTGCGGAAGAATTCAAAAGTAAATCCATCCGGACCTGGAGATTTGTTCTCTCCACATCCCCAAACAGCTTTGCGAATTTCTTCGTCTGAAACCGATGCTTCCAAATCAGAGACCTGCTCAAAAGTCAACCGATTAGGAAAACTAAAATTAATTCTGCCATGTCATTAAATCTATCCGCAAAATGATTACGAAATTCATCTTTAACACGAATAGGATCGTCCACCCATTCTCTTTCAATCATAATACCCTTAACTAAAAGGTTGGCACGCTTTCTATTAATGATACCATGAAAAAACTTAGAATTTTCGTCTCCTTCTATAGCCCATCTAACTTTCGCCTTTTGAACAAAATCACAATTAACCGAGGAGTTTAATTCCTGTAACTGTTTCATAGCTTCCATACGAGACAACAAAACATCATCAGTAACTCCTCCTTGGTCCAACAACTTATCAATGTCGCTAAGCTTATTCTTGACATCTCTAATACTATTCGACTGTATATTTTTGTACTCAGCCACCCATTTACGTATTTCCTTCTTTAATAATTGAAGCTTCTTTTTGAATCTAATCATCCCGTTGCTATCAACAAGAATAAAAGAGTTCCAGGTGGACGTAATCATTTGATCGAAACCAGGAATAGAGAGCCAAGAATGGTATAACCGAAACGGCGTAGCTCCAAAATCAACGAGCATCTCCCGGAGTAAAATAGGACGATGATCCGAGAGGTGTCTATCTAGACAAACTGCTGAGATATGAGGAAACAAGGAAAGAAAACCATCTGTCACAAAGAAACGATCTAATTTACTCATTTTAGATGCCGAAGGATGAGCCCATGTGAAAGAGTACCCTTCCAATTGAACTTCATTAAGACCCGCATTAGAAATAAACGAACAAGCTCCTTGAGCAAGAAAAGTAGACCCCCATCTATCCTCTTTACATCTAACTTCGTTGAAATCTCCCATCACCATACACTCCCCATTCCACTGATTGATAAGAGAAGCAATGAAATCCCATAGTTGACATTTAGAAGCGTATGATTGAGGAGCATAGACAGATATAATTAATAATTGAATCTTCCTTGGAATCCACGTACCATACAAAGCAACAAAATTATCGGAAATAATATGGTGCTTTTTGTGAAAAACATTGAAGTCCCAAACACATAAAATGCCACCTGAGTACCCTAGAGCTTCACTCACGATATGATCAAACTGATAGTTACCCCAGAAATATTTAACCTCCAAATCAGAAAAACTCTCCTTCTTAGTTTCTTGAAGAGACAAAAAACTAACTTTATGCTTAGTAGTTAACTCCCGAATCCAATCTTTTTTGGCCTTGGAACCGAGGCCTTGTATATTTAAGGATAAACAATTCATCGGAACACTTCATGACCTCCATTCGATCCAATGATCTTCTCCATATCCTTGGTGCATCCATCCATGGTAAAGCCCATAGTTTGACCTACCTTAATCATCTCGTCAAGAATATCTAATATAGAGCCTCCTTCCTTTCGTATGTCCCTGATAACCCTACCATCTGACTGAATGTTAATATCAGATTTCTCCACTTCCTCAAAAACACGCGAACTACAACGATCTGAATTATGATGAGAACGAATACATTCTTCTCCTTGAACTTCTTGTGCTTCTTGTTCAATGTAACATTACTTTTTCAGGTGTAAACCCTGGCGGATAGGGATGGCTAGTTCTATGCCAGAAATTACCAACTTCCTTTTTATGCCTATTAAGTAAATCGTAAATATTGAAAGGGTTCTTTATATATGAAACCTCCTTATCTATTAAGTGTTGATCAACTTCATTATTCATGTTCTTGTGCGTCCACCATTATCCGAAAAAAGTATCTGAGACTGCTTCCACTATCACTCTCTTCTCCTTCGTGTTAACAGTATTATCCACAACATTATTGCTGCTTATTCTTAACGGATTCGTTTCATCTTGAAACAATGAACCACCTCGGGGACTTCTTTAAAGGATGGGGACCAAACAAACAGCTCCTTAGCTCGAATCTGAAAAACCTTCCCTTTCACAATGATCTTAAAACTGTCAAGGATGTTATTAGCATGTTTTGTCTTGATACATATGCGTTTCCGAGCAAAGAGGTCTTCATTACCATCTTCTAATTCCATGACCTCTCCCCATTGAGAACCTATCTTATGGAAAGTAGCATGAGACCACACATGTAGAGGTTTACTCCCTCTATATCGACCCAAACAATACGATCACTGTCAACAAAATCTTTTTGGGAGCATTACTTAATCCGAACGAACCAAGAAGCAACCCCAGTATGTTCATGATTTAAGTTTGGTTTTTGCGACCTAATTAATCATAACCCATAATCCACCTAAGTAAACGATCTCGATATCCATGAACCCCTCATTATGTAACAACACACTTAGGTTATTAATAGATGAACATTGTCTAACATCCCCCATGACAAAATTGTCTAGATCTCTTGCAACCATGCACGAATCATCTAAGACCTTAGCATGCGACAAAGCAAGGTGGTTGGGCGGGACGAAACACCCTTCAAGCAGAAACAAAGGACGTAGGTGTAGGAGCAACATGATTGAACTTATGAGGAACACGTTTAGAAGGAATCGAATCACGATCAAAGCGAGCCACGTTAGCTTGTAAATGCTTACGTCCGATCCATAGCGTGCATAGGTTCCCAACAAGCCTCTCCACATTATCTACTTTGATAAAGCGAACAAAAGCAAACCTTTTCCCAGCTTTAGACATACGATTCGGTATAAAAACGTCCACAACTGTCCCATATGATTGACATAGTACCCAAGTCTTTCGAGTTGTGACATCAGGAAAAATTAGTGATGAAGATGGATTGGGAAATTAAGCGTGGTTGATCGCGTTATTCGAGATTTAAAGAGCCATGAGGCAGACTAAATAGAAATATTTTGGATTGAAGGGAGATCAATAGGTTTGATTAAGATGAGGTTATTTAATTGTGGGTAAGGTTAATTGAAATAAGGGGGATCACCGATTAAGATTCGATGATCGCCAATCACCGATTAAGATTTGATGATCGTCATTAGTATAGTTTATCTTTTATTTTTTTTGAAAGTACAATAATTGTTGGGTTATTTTCCTTATTTTTTAATCTTTACGGTTTTTGCGTTATTATTTGTTAAGATCCTCAAGATATATTATATAATCTTTTCAAGAGAACCAATAACATAACCTCAAGGAACATACAGTTTATAAATAAAAGTAAGAGTTAATTGCATAAATGGTCCCTGTGGTCTGTCGGGTTTAACGAAAAAGGTCCCTAAACTTTTTTTTTCCCGGATCCTGTCCCCAACGTTTTCACCCGTATCGGGTTTAGTCCCTTGACCAACATTTTCCGTTTGTTTGACCGTTAATTGTTGGGTTAGTTGGTGATTAAATGACAGAAAATACCTGTGCTTGTTCAGAAATGAATCCATGTGGTTTCTTGTGTTTCAGAAATGGTCCCTGTAACAGTTAATTTCGAGAAATTTTTTAAAAAAAATTCGAATTTTTTTACATAAATTTAAAACATTTCGAGAATTTTTTTTTTTTTAAAACATTTCGAGAAATTTTTTTTTTTAAATAACATTTAAAAAATTATTTTACCGAAAATTTTAAAATATTTTACATAAATTTAAAAAAAATTTTCGAGAGAGAAATTTTTTAAAAAAAAAATCGAATAATTTTTTTTTAAAAAATTCGAATTTTTTTTTAAAACATTTCAAAAATATTTTTTACCGAAAATTTTAAATATTCTTACATAAATTTAAAAAAAAAAATTTCGAGAAATTTTTTTAAAAAAATTCGAATTTTTTTACATAAATTTAAAACATTTCGAGAAATTTTTTTTAAAAAAAATTCGAATTTTTTTTAAAACATTTCAAAAAATTTTTTTACCGAAAATTTAAAATATTCTTACATAAAAAATAAATTCGAATTTTTTTACATAAATTTAAAACATTTCGAGAAATTTTTTTAAAAAAAAATTCGAATTTTTTTTAAAACATTTCGAGAAATTTTTTTTTAAAACATTTCAAAAAAAATTTTACCGAAAATTTTAAATATTCTTACATAAATTTAAAAAAAAAATTAACACACATTAATTAGAAAGTTGAAAAAAAAATTTAAAAAATGAAGGACTAAATATGTGATATCACATAAACCACAGGGACCATATTTTTAAAGTTATATAGGTTTTAATGTAAATATATTTGAAAAGACAAAAATACCCATAAAGTTAACGGTCAAGTGACGAAAATGTTGGTCAAGGGACTAAACCCGATACGGGTGAAAACGTTGGGGACAGGATCCGGGAAAAAAAAAGTTTAGGGACCTTTTTCGTTAAACCCGACAGACCACAGGGACCATTTATGCAATTAACTCTAAAAGTAACAATAACTTGAGGCTATGTTATTTTGATTTAATTTATCATAGTAGAACTTGAGGTTCATACTTTTTTTTAAACATAACATGAGGTTATGCTATTTATTTCTTTTGAGAATCAAGATTGAACATTATAATAATAACTTGAGGTTATTGTATTTTAATTATGTTCATCGTAGTAGAACTTAGATTCTATAATAAATAAGTGTAATCATAACATGAGGTTATGATACATTTTGATCCTTTTTGAAGAAAAATCATAATAGAACTTAAGGTTCATACTTTATTTTCTAAAACATAACTTGATGATTTCCTCACGTGAATCATTTAAGATAACTATGATCATTATGTAATTCGTCAATTCACTCAATTGAATCACAATAACATAACCTCAAGTTATGATTATTTATATTTTTAAGATCCTTTTATATGCTTTGATTATTTGTATGTTTTTTTTTCTTTCATGTTGCTTTATAATATAAAATAACACCATGGTTGATTATTTTTCGTAAGTCATATTCATTACACTTATATACAATTCACAAATAGTCGGTGACACTGTAGCTGCTACAGTGCTACAGTACCGGCCCAAAATCTGGCCCAAAGTAAAAAAAATTTTTTTACAAAACGGACCCTCAACTTTTAACTGTTTACTATTTTTTTACATAAATTTAAAAATAAAAAATAAAAAAGGCCCCTCAAGTTTCTTTTATTCGCAATTTTTTACGTAAAATTTTTAAATAAAAAATATACGGACATAAATGCTTCTGGACCACGAATAAAATGAGACCAGTATTGATATGTTCTATCCACGAATAAAAAGTTTAATAAACCGTGTTGCCCCCACGGGTTAAATTCCAACTCGTTAATCTTATTTCTCAAACTCAATAACTAGATTCATCACAACATGAACTACTCCTATTCTATCTTTTTGGACGACAAGCTTATGGGTTGTCTTCTAACATTTTAGTATAGTTTTTGTTGTAACTATTCAATCAAAGACAAACTAATATCACATGGTGATTTATCTAGTATGGCCAAATATTTATGTCATCACTGAAACATTTTTGCCAATACGAATGTCTTCATTGAAACATTTTTGCCAAACCAATTGATCAAGAAAAAAATATATATAGCATAAAATCATGCTATGATTTTAGTTATATTTTAGAACCTCGTGTTCTAGGTTGATTCTTGAATAGAATCAAAATAACTTAACTATGTGTTGTGAACCTCAAGTTCTATCACGATTCTCTTAAAAAAATCAATATCATAACCTCATGTTATGATGTAAAAAAAAGAGAAAAAAATCGCAAGGTCAGAGCACTCTCGCGCTATAGTCTCCCCGGAGCTACTAATATGATACGGTTAATTACATAACTTCATGTTATGTTAGAGAAAGAAAAAAAATAGAACCTCAGCATTCGATTATGGCTCCTTCACGAGAACCGGATAAAAATAACATTAATGTTATTGTTTATAGATTTTTTTCATCTTCAAGATCTACTATGATCTCATCAAGGAAATAAATATGTATCATAACCTCAAGTTATGATTATAATGTTCTATGATGATTCCGTCAAGAGAATCATAATCTCATATTATGTGAAAGAAAGAAACAAAATAGTTAGAATTTTAAATCCTAACATGATTCAATCAATAGAATCAATAACATAACATCGAGTTATGCTAAAAAATGTGTATATATGATTTCTTTAATAGAATTAAACAACATAATTTTATGTTGCTCTAATAGAAATTAGAACCTCAAGTTATATTGTTGTAACTTTTCGTATTTACATTAATTTTTCTTTTTCATAGTAACGTCAAAATAATAATTTTTGATCACTTGAATAATATTGATTGTTTCTTTGTTTTATATTGTTCACAACAGAATGTTTTTAATAAAGTGATCATAATTCCTTTATTAAAAGCTTTACTGATCATAATTATGTTAATAAGAAAATATATATCTTCATATTTGATTGGCAACATAATCTTAGTGAAAATAAACAACAGTATGCACGTTTTTTTTTCTTTTCAATTGGCAACATAAATCTGAATAACTAGTGTTGATTTAATTGGCTTATGCTTTAATATAATAGTTGTGCATTCTAAAGAAAAGTGCTAAAGAAAGAATATTCCTTTGTCATCATCATCGCGAGGATTTTAAGAAAAAAAAGTAACACTTAACGGTGAAAATCTCGTTATAACATTAACGATAGATTACCATCAAAAGATTCTAACTCTTTCAAAGAGTCGCTATTATTAGATGCACCTCATGTTGCACAATTTTAAAAGAATAAGCGAGTACAATCTCGCAATATTCAGTAATACATCTGAATCGAATTTATGCGACTTGAAAGGTACATGTATTCTCTAATTAGTATGCCTCGAATATGCTACTATTGCATTAATCGAGAACGTGGTATTTTTTAACTAAAAAAAAGTTCTATGAACTAATATATGTTCTTGTTGTTGAACGAAAAAATGAGTTTCTGATGAGAAATATGAAACTTAGTTCAACTATTAGTCCATTTCTCAATATGAATGTGATAAAATGATCAATATCAAATCTGCATTCCCTCAAGTGAATGTGATGAATAGATCAATGTATAAATCTCCATTCTTTTATGTGAATGTGATGAAGTGATCAACTTAAAGATCTTCATTCCCTCATGAGAATGTGATAATATGATCAACACTGAGATATTCATTCTCTTAAGTGAATGTGATAATGTAATGATAAATCTCTAAAGACCATTTATCATTGTAAAGGATATGGTCAAAATAATACGAAAATAACAAACCACTAGTAGTGGCAAAATAAGAAAGGAGCAAACAAATATGTGTTTTATGCAAAATACAAGTGTGTCAAAGATATTACACACTATATTCATAAATTTAAGAATCTATGCTACCACATTTTGCTCCGTAAAAGAAATATAAAATTGTCAAAAAGAACGAAGTTACATTACATTCTTTTGTATCTTCCTCGACATACATTATATAAAGATTAGTAAAAGCTAATCATAGGATAATTAGTTTATGTGCAATAGCTAAATTATTTTTTGGCATAACTGGTTACACCATCCCGAGTCATTAATGATGCAAAAACTATAGAAGAAGAATATTGTTATCTCTCAAAAGAAGTTGATTATTAATCTATCAACTAGAATGAGGACTCAATCCCTCAATTTTCTAGAAAGAAAACAAGTGGATATATGTAAGCATACATATCTATTTTATGAACCATTTAGAGTTTTAAAATCGATGCATCGTCTAAATGGATTAAAATAGCAACCTCAACTTTGCATGAATAATAGCTCGACTAAATAAAATGCGAGCATGACATTCCAGAGTTAAGTATTTCATTATGAATGATGATTTATTTTTAAATTATTAAATGATAATGAGAGAAAAAGAAATTTTATTGTTGTATGGGGTCGTTTATAATATACATAACAACAAAATTAGCATCATGCCAATATGTTATTATAAATCCTTCATTTTATAAATGGTTTTGGTTATAAACCTACATATCCTATTTCAGAATTTTTTTGCAAATTACTCCACCTTATTGCACATATACGAGATATAGAAGAATGATAATTCCTTCAGAGGGAGAGAAATAGCTGCAAACTAAGAATGAATTATCATATTCTATTGATCCTCGAAAGAAATTTTATGAATTTATTATTCAATGAATAATCTAATAGCCATACATAAACATTGGCTAAAACAAATTTTCAAGCTACTCTCAAAAAAGCTCTGATTATAAGTTGTCCTTAGGACACTCATTTATTATGACATGCTCAAACATGGGAGATAATCGATTCCAATAAAATTTCCTTAATGAAAAATATGGAGCATGATAAACAAGATGGTTGTTCGAGTATAAAAGACCCATGTTGTCTCATAAAGAGACAATAGGACAGTAAGGTTCCAACGAACCTTCATTAGCTAATGAGATCTCAAAAATTATTTCTTGTCTTGACTTTATATGAGAATCAGAAACAAAACGACATCGATAAATTTGTCTACATATAATATATTGCATGCTATTATGCATGATGAGGATCAGAAATCAATTAATATCTAAATGCGCGCTCAATGAAATGATTGACTAATATAAAAAGACATAGTATCTTGCAAATACTAAAAGTATTGGAACGTAAAGTTCATACACGTATGTGTTATAGATCTATTTAGGATATTACATCGATTTTTGTGCGAACCGAAAATAAACGAGCTCTAAAGTTATGCGCTTTAATACTTGAATTGTAAAATAAATAAATTCACAAAAACAATAAGTTGATTATTAAGAGACATTTTGTCTTGAGGTGGATGTAAATATCTTATTGATATTTTATGAGATAAGATATATAGATGTATTTATTTTCGCCTAAATGGGGTTTATTAGAGCTCTTATATTTCATGAAGGATCTATAATGCCTCAAGCATTTTTAGCAACTTCAACTTCAAGAAGCAATTAATAAAGTTCTTAAGAACTCTATTTAATCAAACTGAATGAATCCTTATATGGATAAAAATCATTTTGGACGCATATTATTTAAATTGTTTTTGCACATTTCTTTAAGGAATAATTGGTCTTCAAATATCATAAATAAGTGCAATTGAGGTTTTGATATTAATTTTTGAAATTAATATGCGTCATGAGAGTGTATTTTTCTCTTTTGATATTTGTAGATGCATTGTATACTTTTCAACAAATGCATTCGATATTGGGTTTGAAGCTACACATATATTTTGTCATTTTTGCAGGACTTATTCTTAACATCAACAATTTGGTGAACTTCAATACAAAGTTGTTGCCAGCAAAAGTATTCGAGCAACACGTTCAGAATATTAACATTCGATGCTTGAAATATATACATTAAATTGAGGAGGAGCATTATGCGCACTGCACTCTTTTCCTTCATCAAGTTTTTGTCCCATTGGGTTTTTCTTGATAAGGTTTTTAATGAGGCAGTCTATAGCGTATAATAATAAACGATGAATATCCAAGGAGGAGATTGTAAAATATTATATGGGCTATGTATGGGCTTATGGGCTATGTCTATTCATCTGCAGGTACAAGCTAGGGTTAGATTATCCTTATATATACATTTCTCTTGTTTTTTTTAACGGCAAAGATGGAATATATATAAAAAGAGTCTAGCAAGACGCTAGAAACCTAAAGTACAATAGAGTCAACAAAAAGAATTACATAACATCAAAAAATGGTAAAATCCCGAGACTTTAACTGCGAGGGAATCAAAAGGGATGAAAAAACTTTTGACACGAAGGCCGACGGATCGGTTTTCACTTCGGCAAAAGAAAAACCCCCCATCCCGGAGGCCGAGCCACCGGTTTTCACTTCGGGATGGATTTTGATGAAACCCCAAACAAGTCCCGAGAGAAGGATGAAAAGAAGAACCATCCTCAAAACCGACGAAGATGCCAAACGAAAAAACCTTGGCGTACAGGTACGCCAACCCAGCGAACTTGAACGCCAGCTTCAGGAAAAAACCAAAAGCAGCTCTAACCATTGCCATTACGCGTGATCGAAAGGGGATACATAAGCCAGTCATTCCAAGATAACTTCATATGGTCCCTATTGTGAAGCCACGAAAATGAAGAGAAACGAACATTATCGAATAGATCACTTTTCCTCAACGGTTGAGAGTTAAACGTGACGCTATTTCGGTATCTCCAAAGCCACCAAAGAACCGAAGTAGTAATAACATAGAACCTGTGTTTTTTCTCTTTAGAAGCATGCCAAGAGATGATCCAATCATTGAAAGAATCCCAAGAAGAAGCTTGAAAAAGAGGAATATCACACCATCTAAAAACGAGCTTCCACATATCGGTAGCAATGTCGCATTCGAAGAAAACATGATTAGCAGATTCAACATTGGCATTGCAAGAAGGACAAGAGATGGCCGGAATATCCATACCACGCGAAGAGAGATTCAATCTATGAGGGAGTCTGTCCAAGGAAAGCCTCCACATAAACACATTGACCTTCCGAGGGATAGATTTATCCCAAGTAGTAGCATGAGCAAGAGTGAGAAGGATATTTTGGTCAATCCTATAACGAGCATCCTTAACGGTAAAAGTACCATTAGGACTAAGACTCCAAGTACAAGTATCTTCATTGACATCAATATTTAGTTGACCGATCTCATTTAACATGTCACATAAATAGGCAAGATTTCTAACACCAAGATTTGTCCGAGACCAATTCCAAGACCATTTCCCATTATTAATACGGTCAATGATAAGATAATCTTTGTCTTGATCAAAATGATAGAGCCGATTGTACATTGTAAAAAGAGGAGTCTCGCCTACCCAAATATCTTTTCAAAATCGAATACGAGTGCCACAAACAATGAGGTGATTTACAAATAAAAAAAACACAAAAAGTATACGACTTGTACAAATTATCATTGATGCTCAAAGAAAAATGATTTTTATAATCATTACTCCTTGAGAATTGATTATAACAATGTCATAGTCTCAACTTGTATTTAGAAACACTCACCTCAATATATAAGCTAGTTACATTTCTTTTGCTTGACCTATGTGGGATGAACGCATACATTATTTTTTGTTAATCAAATAGTACAAACCATGTCCAACCTTATTAGCATTGTCCGACATATTGATCTCTAAATTTATTATTGTTGCATCATTGTTAGAACTATTGTTCATACGAGTCTCAATGATGTAAGTACTTGGAGATAGAAGAATGCCATGGCGTACGCTCTTTTACTAGATCATATCGTTCACATCCGGTCCTATCACTATCTTTTGAGTATATGTATCATACAAAAGATTGCGCGATCGTCAATTATGACAGTTCAATAAATAAAGTTAAGACTCAAACTATTACATTTTTTTTTGAACGGCAACTTTATTAAAAACACTAGCAAGAAGCTAGACAATTACAAAGAAATCAAATATGGGTGTTGAATCCAACTATCCCATCTTAACTTAGAACTACCTCTAGCTTTACACCAACAAAAAGATCGTAAAACAATATCATCGAAAATGGACTCTTTACGAGGCTTTTTACTCGCGGAAAAAGTAATATTGGTTCCAGGAAATTCCCAAATTCCACCACGTAACATAAAAACGCCTTCAAAATAACCTTCAATTAGAAGCAAGACGAACGGAATTGAACCAAAACGAGCCATTCTGCTTACGTTGAAAAAGATTCGCACTCTCAAATTTCCACCAGCGACATAATAATCTCGTCACATCTCTAGCCAAAGACAACTTGAAGAATAAGTGAGAAGTATCTTCAAGAATCGTATCACTCAAGGACAAGATGCGATTCAGTAACGACCATTCCTTTGGATGAGATTCGCTCGAGTAGGGCAAACCAATCAAGAGCAAGTATCCAAGCAAAAAATATTAACTTTAATCGGAATATTTTAACCCAACTTTGTAGGAATATCCGCCGTAGGAGAAAAGAACTCATCTAACAAATTCTCCGTCTTTTACACGAAAGACCGTCTCCATTTAAATCACTAAACCTTCTATCATTGAAGTTGGACCAAATAACGAATCGAGTAAGCTACAAGATGCTCAAGACTGTTGTTCTTCACTACCTCCTCTAACATTACGGTGAAAAGAAGGAAACAAGAGATGGACTGGCGTTTACCGGTACCGATATATCTTTCTTGTATCTAACGCAAACGACGAGGAAACAAACTGATAACGTGCAATCACCGATCAAAGTCCTTCCAAAACCGAGGTGTGCAATCCTATTACCATTCCTAATCTTGCAATGGGAGCGAAAAATCAACGCCTTGAACTTGAGGTAATTAAATAAAACAAAAACCCTTCCTTTTGAATTTTTAATAGAATTCCATGTTGAGGATACGCAGTAGAAAGATCTTTAATATTTGATCCGTAAATGGCAGAAATAAGCTGACACCATAAAGAGTTATCTTGTAAAAGGAAGCGCCAAACCCACTTTGCAAGAAGACCTCTGTTAAGGGCATAAAAACTAGAAACCCCTAGGCCTCGAATTTCTTAGTGTCGAGAACAGTATGCCAATTTAACCCTCGTATCTTTCGATCTCGTCTTGAATACCATTGGAAAAAATTCCTACGAAGGTTTTCCATCTTTTTAAAGAACGTCTTCGGGACATTAAATATAGCTGTTTGTCTAAATCGGAGTGGAGCCAAAGAACCGATTAAGGAGAGTGAGGCGGCCACTATAGACAGAGTTTTAAGCTTCCATTTGGAAAGTTTTTTCGTGAGCTTGTGAAACCGTCTCATCCCAAGATTTAACCAAAGACATATTCCCTCCTACCATAATTCCCAAGTAATTAAACGGAGTCTTCATCACCGAACATCCAAGACTCGCAGCAGCTTCAGAAACAATTGACCCACGAATCCCCAATCCGAGAATATGACTTTTTTTTTAGGTTAATCGACATTCCTGAAAGTAGAAAAGCAATTGTGAACATTCAAAATACTTTTAAAATTCTCTTTAGGACCATTCGCCAATAAAAATTGCGTCATCGCCGCATAAAAAAGATGAGAGTGAGAGATCTGAGAGCATATCAATCGTCAAACTGTGAAAATACCCGCTTCAACAGATGGTTGAAGAAAGATGAGAGTTCCATTATAAGAATGAACAAAAAAGGAGCCAATGGGGTCTTCCCAGCTTCAATCCTCGATGTAACTGAAAATCCAAAGTAGGAATTCCATTCACTAAAACAGAAGTTGACCCGATTTAGGACTACCTTGAATCCAGGACGCCATATCGAACCCTAAACCCAAAAGCATTAAGAAACATCATCTAGGTAGTCCCATCTAATGAATCGTCATGCTTTAGCAAAATCCACCTTAAAAACATAGCTGTGTTTTTATGTTTACACCGAGCCAAAATTATTAATAAATAAAAGGAGGTCAAGAATTTGCGGTTAGGGAAGGAAAGCTTGTCTCAACGTTTGAGATGAGATCGGAGATGGAAAATGACAAACGTGTAGCAAGGATTTAGTAAAAACTTTATTAGGCTCCAATGGTTAGGTAGGAAAGCTTGTATTTATGTGCTGAAAGTTTGAAGTATGAGATCGGTGATGACAAATGACTAAAAACGTGTTGTAGCAAGGATTTTTGGTAACAACTTTATATAGGCTCCAATTAGGCTAATAGGCCTAAACTCATCTGCCAAGTTTCGGGTCTAAGGTTTTTGGAGAGAGTAAAAAAGAAGAGTTACATCAAGTTGCGAAAAAACCCATGTTCGAAAAACCATTTGATAGATTTTCAAAATCTGACAACAACAGTCAAAAACTTGCGGAAGAATTCAAAAGTAAATCTATCCGGACCTGGAGATTTGTTCTCTCCACATCACAAACAGCTTTGCGAATTTATTCGTCCAAATCGCTGTATCCAAATCAGACCTGCTTAATTTAAAAGTCAATGATAGGAAAACTAAATTAATTCTGCCATAGCGCTTACGTGCGGTCTTAAATCTATCGCAAAGTGTTACAAAATTCTTCTCTTTAACCGTATAGGATCGTCCACAACATTCTCTTCAAATACATACTCCTTAACTGAAGGTTGGCATCGCTTTCTATTAATGATACATGGAAAAAACCTTAGAATTTTCGGCTCCTTCTATAGCCCATCTAACTTGGCCTTTAGAACAAAATCACAATTTAACCAAGGAGTTTAATCTGTAATGTTTCATGCTTCCATTCGAGTCAACAAAAATCATCAGTATCTCCTCCTTGGTTTCCAACATACTTATCAATGTCGTAAGCTTATTCTTGAAATTCGAATACTATTCGACTGTATTATTTTTATACTCAGCCACCATTTTCAGTATTTCCTTCTTTAATAATTGAAGCATTCTTTTTGAATCTAATATCCCGTTGCTATCAACAAGAATAAAAGAGTTCCAGGTGGGACGTAATTATTTGATCAAAACAGGATTAGAAGAGCCAAAGATGGTATTCGAAAAACGGCGTATGCTCCAAAATCAACGAGATCTGCCGGAGTAAAATAGACGATGATCCGAGAGGTGTCTATCGAGACCAAACTGCTGAGATTATGAGGGAAACAAGGAAAGAAAATATCTTCACAAGAAACGTTATTAGTCTACTCATTTTAGGATGCGAAGGATGAGCCATGTGAATAAGAGTACCTTTCCAATTGAACTTCATAAGACCCGCATTAGAAATAAACGAATTAAACGGAAACAAGCTCATTGAGCATGAAAAAGTAGACCCCCTTCTATCCTCTTTACATCTAACTTCGTTGAAAATCTCCCATCTCTCATACACTCCCCATTTCTATGTGATAAGAGAAAGCAATGAAAATCCATAGTTGACATTTAGAAGCGTATGATGAGGGAGCATAGACAGATATAATTAATAATTGAATATTCTTGGAATCAACGTACATACAATAGCAACAAAAATTATCGAAAAGTAATATGGTGCTTTTGCGAAAACATTGTTTCCGTCCCAAACACATAAAATGCCACCTGAGTACCTAGAGCTTCACTCACGATATGATCAAATGATAGTTTACCCTAGAATAATATTTAACTCCAAATCAGAAAAATCACCTTCTTAGTTTCTTGAAGAGACAAAAAACTAACTTTCTTGTTAGTAGTTAACTCCCGAATCCAATCTTTTTGGCCTTGGACACGATGGCTTGTATATTTAAGGATAAAACAATTCATCGGAACATCTTCATGACCTCCATCGACCAATGATATTTCTCCGATCCTGGTGCATCCATTCCATGGTTAAGCCCATAGTTAGACCTCCCTAATCATCTCGTCAAGATATATAATATAGAGCCTCCCTTCTTTCGTATGTCCCTGATAACCCTTACATTCTGAATGAATGTTAATAGATTTTCAACTTCCTCAAAAACGCGCGAACTACAACGATTGAATGATGAAGAGAACGAATAATTCTTCTCCTTGAATTCTTGTGCTTTTGTTTCAAAGTAACATTAACTTTTTTCAGGTGTAACCCTGGCGTATAAGGGATGCTAGACTCCAGGACAGAATTACCAACTTCCTTTTTATGCTTTAAGTAAATTCGTAAAATATGAAAAGGTTTTAGAAGCTCCTTATCATTAAGTGGCTGATCAACGTCATTATAAAGTTCTTTGTGCGTCCCCAATATCCCCAAAATAAGTATCAGAGATGCTTCACTATCACTCTCTTCTCCTTCGTTGTTAACAGTATTATCCACAACATTAACATCTGCTTCATTCTTAACGGATTCGTCATCTAGAACAATGAACACCTCGGGGACTTCTTTAAAGGACGGGGAGGGGACCAAACATATGCTCCTTGGCGTTCGAATTCTGAAAAAACCTTCCCTTTTACAATGATCTTAATAACTGTCAAGGATGTTATTAGCATGTTTTTTGTCTTGATACATAGGCGTTTCACGAGCAAAGAGGTCTTCATTTTACCATCTTTATTCCATTACCTCTCCATCTGAGAATCCTATCTTATGAAAAGTAGCATGAGACCAAGCATGTAGAAGGTACTTCATCCTATATCGACCCAAACAATACGATCACTGGCAACAAAATCATTTTGAGCATCTACATAATCGAAACGACCAAGAAGCAAACCCCGTTGTTTCATGATTTAAGTTTGGTCTTTGGCAGAAAACCTAACTTAATCATAACCACAAATCCCTCTAAGTAAACGATCTCGATATTCATGAACCCCTCATTATGTTAACAACACCACTTAGGTTATTAATTGATGAAGTTGTCTAACTTTCCCCCATGACATAATTGTCTAGATCTCTTGCATCCATGCACGAATCATCTAGACAAAGCTGGCGACGAAGCAAGTTTGGTCTTGTTATGGGCGGAGACGAAACACCCTTCAAGCAGAACCAAGGACGTAGGTTGTAGAGCCTACATGATTGAAACTTTATGGGAATCGTTTAGAAGTCATCGAATCCGATCAAAGCGAGCCACGTTAGTCTTGTAAATGCTTACGTCCGATCCATAGCGTGCATAGGTTCCCAACAAGCCTCTCCACATTATCTACTTTGATAAAACGAACAAAAGCAAACCTTTTCCCAGCTTTAGACATACGATTCGGTATAAAAACGTCCACAACCGTCCCATATGATTGACATAGTACCCAAAGATCTTTCGAGGTTGTGACATCAGGAAAATTAGTGATGAAGATGGATTTGGAAATTAACGCGGGGTTAAGATCGCGTTACTACGAGATTTTAAAAGGCATGAGCAGGAATTAAAAGTCATTTTGATTGAAGGAGAGATCATTGGTTTGATTAGGTACGCTCTTTTACTAGATCATATCGTTCACATCCGGTCCTATCACTATCTTTTGAGTATATGTATCATACAAAAGATTGCGCGATCGTCAATTATGACAGTTCAATAAATAAAGTTAAGACTCAAACTATTACCTTGTTACGAGTCCTTCAAGTGTCACTTTGTTTTCCATTTCTAGAAAGCTACCAAGTAACAAACGATTTCAGTTAGTTAGACAAAAATCACACGTGCAAGAGATATAGACGTTGTTGTTTTAGATTGATGAGATAAAAAGCCGTTGTTTAAGCACGTTGCGTTAAGTGTATGATGATCTTGCATAAAATTAAGAGTTCATTGCAAAAACCGGCCATGTTGTTTAACTAAATAACAAATGCGGTCTTACAAATTTGAAAGTGTAGTCGCAATGCCAATATGATACTTTGGAATATCAACCTCATCACGGATTGCATTCGCAATCTAAAAACGATCAATTTATGTTATGGTGGCAACATTGCACTTGATGAGTAGTCTGGTTTCATTATACATTGATGAGGGTCATGATGGCAAGGTACAAAGATTAGTTTAAGTTATTAAATAGTACTAGTAATAACAACTTAATGTTTCAAGTACTTTCAACTGATGATGCATGAATATGAAAATTTTGCCATTGGTTTAGATGTTTGAGGTGTGTAACTTGTGTGGTAAATTTACATATTATGTCTCGACTTGGTAAATGGTAACTAGCTTAGGGTATGATAATGAACTAGTTTGACATTTAACTCATTGTGATGATATACTTTTTGGACCAATAAATTAACATGTTGTTTGAAGATTCTTTCTCACAAATCTTTTACTATAAGAATATCTTTGTCTTTTATACTTACCAAAAAGTTTAACTCAATGACTTGTTGGATTATGGTAGTCGAATAGCACGAGTACATTACGAATATGTGAGCCTATTGGGGGCACACACGTTAATACACGGAGAATACGATTTATACTTCACGACATATAAACCGAAGGACTAAATTAGACAAAAATTGAACCCCAAGGGAACACCTTATGTGGCCGGTTACCTAAGAATAATACTAGTAGTAAAATATCAGGCAATCTTCAAATTTAGAAAGAAGGAAAAAAACACAAAAAAGTTAACAATGTATACAAATTTATTGAGAATGAAAGTGTAGCAGTGATTTTAATAACATCACTACCACCAGTAATTTCACAATAACAATGTATTCAAATCAACTTAGACAAAGAACACTCACCTCAATATATAAACTAGTAACGTTTCTTTTGCTTGACTTATGTGGGATGAAAACATACCATTTTCTTTTGAGGGTTAATACACAAATATGTTACTAAAGTTTTGCCAAATGTTCACATAAGTTACTATAGTTTTTTTCATTACAAAAAGGTTGCTCAAGTTATGTTTACCGGTTATATAGGTTACCCCGTATGTTTTGACCTTTTATTACGGGTTAAGTGTCTATGTGGCATTACTTTTTTTCATTTTTTTATAATATTGAGTTATTATTTAATCCCAACCACAAAACAAAGTTTTCCCTCTTCTTCTACTAGTATGACTTTCAAGAGAAAACATCCTGCCTTAAATAAATGTAGGACCCACAAAGTGAGGATGTGGCAAAAACAATTTGTTATTAACCGGTTGCCCATCATCGGAGTATCCCGAGTGTAACCTTTTAAAGGTTTAGTAACCCAAATAGTAAACCCGTATACTTGAGTAACCTTTTTGTAACGAAAAAAACTTTAATAACTTAGGTGAACATTTGGTTAAACTTTAGTAATTTTTTTGTGTATTAACCCTTCTTTTGACCAAGTGCACAAATCTATTGAACTGTAACACTAGATATACATTTCAATGAACGAGATGCATTTAAAAAAATGAATGTTTTTTCAAAAGTCAACACTAGTTATATCGAAAAAAATTCATAGGTCTCCCATGGCACCATGAGACTTCTTGTCCCTCGTATAAACAATAAATTAAATTTCTCATAGCGCACACCATGAGCGAAATTTTTTACTATAAAATAAAAATAATTGTAATTCTAATGGTGAAAACAGGGGACAAGTTTGTAGTTTAAGTAGGGATGCAAAGGACAGGATACCCCTCGGACCACGGGAGATTTGATTGACAAAATATTTGGAATCACCTTGATTCAAAGCGAGTCGAGCTCAATACTCAAATTGAGTTGTGAGTATTAAAATACTTGGCTAGTAAGCTCGCGCGCGTAACCAATCTTGTGTATGACATTAGAAAGTGTTTAGAATTGTTTTTTTTTCTTTTCGATACAAAATATATATCGGAGGAATTTAACGTGCACTTCAAACTTCCATGTATCTTGAATTCTTGATTACTGTTTGCGTTGAATTCATGTATGAGGTAAAGAAGCTTAATAGGTGATCATTTTCTAGGCCTTTCTAATCAAATGAGCACAGTTGGTGAGGCTGTCGCGTCGCAAAGCACGAATTTGGAGGGAGTGATGTTAAGTCCATCTGAGGATAGATGGTCGTGGGATTTAAATGGGTCGGGGGAATTTTCAGTTGCTTCGGCGCGAAGGTATATTGAAAACAATAGATTACCAGATATTTCTTCCAAAACAAGATGGATTAAAGAAGTGCCTATTAAAGTCAATGTTCAACTCCTTTAAATTTCCTCCTGGATATGATAACATAGCGAAGAAAAAAGAAATGGACAAAGAGCAGAATGTTATTTGTATATATTGATAAAAAAAAGACCTTACCTTTTGTTCCTGTAAACTAATATCTTGTTTTCATTTTCTTTTCTTTAGCAAAAATAATATTGATAAAAAAAACCAAAATAACCTTTAATCCCTTAGGGATATAAATCTCACATTGTATATAGAAAGTAAAGTTATGAGTATTTATAAGTCATCATTGTGAATATTAAAGTAACCCATTCGAGTATTAGTGCTACAAAATTTATATGTTGTGTTCATAACTCCTTTTTTTTTTTTCCTTATTACATGAAAATATATCACTTTTTATGTTTGTTTGTTTGTACTGTTTATTTACCTAATGTATCTTATGTATACAGAATGTTATTGATAGATAAATAAATATTTGTTGAAGCTAAAAGATATGTCCCAGCCTTTTTATCTTTAAAAGTCAAATTAACGGTCATATTGTGTGTTCATGTAATTGGCTAAGGCTAAGCTCCATAATAGAGGGCCCAATCAATGACCAACTTATTGGGCTTCTTTACCGACTACATCAACTCAGCCAAAACGTTACTTAAGTAACTTTTTTTAGCAATACTTAAGATACTTGAAAGTGCACGTTAAATCCCTCCAACTCATATTCTGTTTCGAGTATGAGAAAGCAAAAAATCGATTCTCCAGTCACATCCCATTGTCATACACAAGCTTGGTTAGGCTCGCGACCTTACAAGCCGAGTATTTCAATACTCGATCAGTAACTCGAAACTCCTGTCACATAGCTTGAGCTCGACTCGTTTTGGATTGAGTCAATTTCGAGTATTTTTTTTAACTGATCTCGAGTAGCTCAAGGTGTGTGGTGTGAGAAACTTAACTGGTGCTCAAGTTTTGTCTAGCGTAAAGCACTTGAATGTAGCCCGAAAGAAGATATAGGTGTAGTAACATGCTAACACGTCTCACTTTATGTAATGCTTATGTCAATATAAAGAAAAATAACTCCCCAAAAAAAAATACCCCGCAATAACGCGCGTGACCTAAGCTAATATAAAGAAAAAAAAACAAACTATTAAACATGATACCGAAAAATAAACCCACACAAATATTGCAATGCTTCTGACGCCGATAAAATTATATTAAAAAAAATCCATATAGCAAAAAAAAAAAAAAAAAACCCTTTAAATATGAGGCCCAGCATATAAGCCCATATAAGATAAAGCATTAAACATGAGACAAAAAAAATAAACCCCCGCAACAACGCTCGAAAAATTAACGTCCCGTAGCAACGCGCGGCTAATTCTGTTTGTTTCTAAAAAAGAGTGACAACTTGTCTAGGAAAGAGTTAGTCGGTTGAAAATAACTCTACAAAGGACTAAAGTATTTAATTTACATAAGTTAAAGGGCCCATGAAACAAATTATAAAAACCAATAGACACATCTATAAAAGGTAGAAAACATGTTCTTTCCCCTCGAATTGAAACAACCCTAATAACGAAAAAAAGATGAGACTCGAGATCACTCATTCGTTTCCACCAGAAATCATCCGCGAAATCCTGTTGAAGGCTACAGTTAAATCATTGTTACGATGTAAGTCTGTTTGTAAAGAATGGTACTCTTTAATTTCCGACCAAAATTTCATTAAAACACATTATACTTTATCTAGTACCGACAACATTAACTATCAACATCATAGACTTATATACACCACTGAAGACCGAGAAAACCATCTCTACATCTATCCTCTTTATGATGTGTTGTTTGATAAACCTGCTATTAATGTGTTACTGCTTAAAAATCCATTGCAACGAACTCGAGCTCTTTCGATAGTTGGGTCTTGTAACGGATTAGTTTGCCTTTTTGTTGAGGATGATGATTATGATTTCTTTATATATAACCCGAGTACAAGAATATGGAATGGGTTACCATTCCCTAGGGATGATGGTTATGATTATTGTTATCAGCGTAACTGGTATTCTTTTGGCTATGATGAATCTACTGATGATTACAAAATTGTTGAAATGTCCACTACTAAGGAAGTGAGCATTTACTCTTTGAAAACCGGAAAGTGGAAGATTATAGGTGAATATTCGTATGGGTATACAGAGAATGCTTGTGGTATTTTTTCAAATGGAGCTTTGCACTGGGTGGCTTTAGATGATTCCTCGAGCTCGTATACGCAGACGATAGTTTCTCTTGATTTATCAAAGGAGACTTATGGTGAAGTTTTGCAACCAGTTTCTGATGAAGGTGGTATGAATTTGAGTTTGGGGGTTTTGGGAGAATGCTTATGTGGGCTTTGTTATTATTATGAAAGTCATGCTGACTTATGGGTAATGAAGGTTTATGGAGTGAAAGATTCTTGGACTAAGTTGGCTTCCTTCCCATATTTGACTCATCCTTGGATTAGTAGGTATCCGGTTCCTTTGTTTATTTCAAATGACGGGACTGTGTTGATTGAGGTTGCTATGCTTTTGGTGATCTATAAGTCAAAAGATAGTTCGTTTGAATATTTTGATAGAGGTTGTAAAGATCGCGTTGTTGTTGTTGTTGAGAGCTTGGTTTCACCTTTTCCGCCTATAGCCCTTGCTGATAACAATGAATATTAAGGTGAGTTTTGCTCTTCCAACTATGTTTCGTTTTCTGGTTAGTTATATTTAGCCATAACTTGTTCACCGAGCGAAGTATTAATAAAGTAAATGAAATGTTACATGGACATAGAATTCGTTGAACTCATCAATTATTTCAGTGCTAATAGATTATTCTTAATAATTTGTAATGATTGCATTGAGCTAATATGTAACACTAGTTTGAAATTTTGTGAAGATACGTGAAGTGGTGGGAGTAATATGTCAGTGGTAATGATTAAAACGTGTGGATTAGTAGGCTAAAAAGTCTGTTATGCAACTGAAGTTGTCACTTATGCTGATAACAGAACATGTACTATTGCGCTTTGTCATTGATGATGCCTTTATGTTATGCACCAACATATAACGATGTGGCTAACTGAATTTTCGTTTTTTAAAACCTTAAACCTCTAACATGAGTTTTGTCTTTGCTCTTCTTGCTTCCAGGAGATATATTGTAGATATAAAAGTTTCTATATCATTTTATCAAACTTTTATTCCATGGTATGTGGATATCATCATTAGATTGGCAGCTCACTGAATCTTTGTTCTTTCAGGAAAGGGTAGGGTGAATTCTCTAGAGTCTTTTACATTTATGGATGCATATGGAGCATGCCAAGAACGTCGCTTTAGCTTTAATCAAACTCCAGTAGCTTAATAAATGAAATAGTTCTACTTTCGTACGTTTTTATTCCCTTGAATTAGATGTATGTTATACCCTTCCTGCCATTGTTAACTGTGTTCATGGTTGCCATTTAGTTTGTGGCATGACATGTTCAACTTTTTCTGTCAAACATGTAGTATGACTTTCTGAAGGTTTCTGTGTGTGGCATGACATGTTCAAAACTTCAAATATCACTCTACTTGGTTGATTAATTGAGTTTGACCAATTGAAGAAGTCAACTTTTAACAATTAAGTCAACTCTACTTTACTTACTTTTTTATAAGATTAACAGAAATATCTGTTTTTCTGTTTGAAAGAATCAGTTTGTTACACATCAGTCCAATTTACACTTTCAAATATATGAAACTAAAATCGGCTAAAGATGGCGAAGTGTGAGTCTCAAAACGGAACCTACAGGAACATGTAACAAGAACTGTTACAATAAGTCTGTTAAACGCACATCCAAACAGTCGTTGTGAAATCTTGAATAGCAGTATATTACTACATTTTTTCTTTTTTGAACACATTCCTAAAAAGTAAAAACTGAAAAACTACTCTACTGGAAATATAATTAAGTGTTTGGCAACCATGGTGATTAATTATCAAACTGATGTCTCTAAACGTCATCGATATGAAGGCTATTTTGTGTATTTATATATATGATGTTAGTGAAGTTTTCTTAACGTTTTCTAATGATTGCATTGAGGAAAAATGTAACACTAATTTATAAAGTTTTATTGACTTATGAACTAATTCTACTTGTATGCTTTTATTTTCGTTAGTTAGATGTATATTACTACACTTCCAGTTGTTCATAATGAAATTTAGAGCTTGCTGAAAAACAATGGCGTATGACTTTGTGGAGGTTCTTTGTGTGGTATGACATTTTAAAATATTACTCCCGGCTTTGATACTCAAAAGGAGTCTAGTTTTAGTAAATAAGTCAACTCCTCTTTACTTACTTTTTGTAAAATCCCTTAACAGATTTTTATTTGATAAACAGTCATTAAAGTCGTCATCAGTCAATGGTTAGAAGATTAATAAAATCAATCAGTGTTTATTCCTAGTATAGATGTAGATGCAAATATGAAACTACCACAACAACATTACCTTTGGTTTAAAATTATTGTCTCTGAACAAACCTACGATTACACATTTCAACCGATCAAACATTCCACATAGTAAAGTCTGATTTAGTTATTTAAAATAAAAAGCACTTACTAACTCTTTGTTTTTTCAGGAAGAAACGATGAATTCCCTGGAGTCTCAATCAACATTTATGGATGCAAATGAAGAAATCTCAAGCAAAGAACGCTCGTTGAACTATAGTCTAATTCCAGTAGCATTAACAAATGAAATACTTCTACTCAGTTTGTTTTTACTTCCATCATTTTGATGTTTGTTACTACCCTTCCAGTATTCCGGTATTTCTTAATGACGTTAAATCTGTTGAAAAACCATGCTGTCGTATGCTAAATGTGTTCATGGTTGCCATTGATATCGAGGCAAATATATCAACCTTTTATGCCAAACATGTATGACTTTGTGAAGGTTCTTTGTGTGGCATGACATGTTCAAATATCAGTCTTTTTGGTTGATTAATTGGAATTGTTCTAGGATTTTTATATGTAGCACAGTTGATTTTGACCAATTGAAGGTGTCTGACCTTTGATGGTCCAAAGCAATCAACTTTTTCTGTCAAACATGTAGTATGACTTTGTGAAGGTTTCTTGTGTGACATGACATGTTCAAATATCAGCCTTTTTGGTTGCAAACCTTATTTTTACATGTAGTATAAACTTTTTACGAAATTTTGACATGACTCGTATGTTTATACAACGTTTTCCAAGGTTGCAAACCTTATTTCAACATTTTCACAAATTCGACCATTTTCGACAAAATTCTAAATTCTCCATCGTTAACGCTTACCAACACGCTTTCTCCAAAATATCATTCAATATCACTTCGTAAATACATTTCCACTTTCAAAAGTCAGTCAAAATTCTCATAACTACTAAATATCGCTTATTGGGCCTTAAGGCCCAACAAGGGTCCATTAGGACATTTATAAGTCCAAAATACGATCCATGTTCAAAACCAAAGTTCATTTACATATATAAGTATATACTTATATTTAGAAATAATCCAGACCACAATAAGCCCCTCCATTAAGCCGCGACTCAAATGGGCTTATTGGGCTGTGAGTCCAAAAACTCAAAAATACGTATATTAAGCTTTAAGATAAGCTAATAAGCTACGTATCGCATTTGGTTACTTCCAAAAGCCTTAAAAATAGTCCATAAACATACGCCATAACACAAAATAATCAAAACTAACTTCCCTTATGATTACTAACCAAGCCGTGAGCCATAAGCTCAAAATAAGCCAATAAATGCTTAAAAATATGCCCGCAATAAGCTTTGCAAGGTATTATAAAAAATAAGCGATCTAACAACATATAGTATTCAACAATCACGACCACAACATC
>BQNB010032271.1:4116-46821 GCA_026074375.1 Tanacetum coccineum | reverse complement strand
TGTATATATCAGTTGTGATATTATACCTAGTGGTTAGGGATTTAGGGTTTAATGGTTAGGGGTTTAGGGTTTTTGGTATAAATTTTTAAGATTTATTTATATTTCATTTGTGATATTATACCTAGTGGTTAGGGGTTTAGGGTTATTGGTATAGGTTTTAGTGGTTATAGAGAAGCTTTAGGGTTTATGGTATAAGGTTTAGAGGTTAGGTGTTTAGGATTTTGGTATAGGGTTTAATGGTTATGTGTTTAGGGTTTAATGGTTACGGGTTTGGGGTTTTTGGTATAGAGTTTAGTCGTTAGAGGTTTAGGGTTTTTGGTATAGAGTTTAGTGGTTAGGGGTTTAGGGTTTTTGGTATAGGTTTTAAATTTTATTTATACATCACTTGTGATAGTATACCTAGTGGTTAGGGGTTTAGGGTTTTTGGTATAGGGTTTAGTGGTTAGGGGTTTAGGGTTTCCGATATAGATTTTAGAATTTATGTATGCATCACTTGTGATATAATATCTAGTGGTTAGGGGTTTAGGGTTGTTGGTATAGAGTTTAGTGGTTAGGGGTTTAGGGGTTTTAGTATAGGGTTTAGCGGTTAGTGGTTTAGGGTTTAGTGGTTAGGTGTTTAGAGTTTTTGGTATGGTTTAGTAGTTTATGTATACATCATTTGTGATATTATACCTAATGGTTAGGGGTTTAGGGTTTTGGGTATGAGCTTTAGTGGTTATGGGTTTAGGGTTTTATGTATAGGATTTAAATTTTATGTATACATCACTTGTGATATTATACCTAGTGGTTAGGGGTTTAAGGTTTAGGGTTTTAGGTGTATGGTTTAATGGTTAAGGGTTTAAGGTTTTTGGTATAAATTTTAAAGTTTATGTATATATCACTTGTGATATTATACCTAGTGGTTAGGGGGTTTTGGTTTTTGGTATAGGGTTTAGTAGTTAGAGGTTTAGGGTTTTTGGTGTAGATTTTAGAATTTATGTATATATCACTTGTGATATTGTATCTAGTTGTTAGGGGTTTAGAGGTTTTGGTACAGAGTTTAGTGGTTAGGGGTTTTGGGTTTTTGGTAAATATTTTGAAGTTTATGTATATATATCACTTGTGATATTATACCTAATGGTTAGGGGTTTAGGGTTTTGGTATATGGTTTACTGGTTAGGGGTTTAGGGTTTTTGGTATAGGTTTAATGGTTAGGGGTTTAGGGATTTTGATATAGGGTTTAGTAGTTAGGGAGGGAGGTTTAGGGTTTTTGGTATCGGGTTTAACGGTTAGTGGTTTAGAGTTTTGGTATAACGTTTAGTGGTTAGTTGTTTAAGGTTTTTGGTACAGGGTTTAGTGGTTAGGGGTTTAGGATTTTTGGTATAGATTTTAAAGTTTATGTATACATCACTTGTGATATTATATCTAGTGGTTAGTGGTTTAGAGTTTTTGGTATATGTTTTAGTGGTTAAGGGTTTAGGGTTTTTGGTGTAGATTTTAAAGTTTATGTATATATTACTTATGATATTATACTTAGTGGTTAGGGGTTTAGGGTTTTTGATATAGATCTTAAAGTTTATGTACATGTCACTTGTGATATTATACCTAGTGGTTAAGGGTTTAGGGTTTAGTGGTTAGAGGTTTAGGGTTTTTGGTATAATATCATTGATATATTAGGTATGAAAACAGAAGCAACCGATTGCTAACTGGCAAAAACGTCTCAAAAAGGCCAAATACGTCTAAACACAGACGAAAACGCGCGAAAGCTAGCGAAAACGTGCGAAAGCGGACGAAAACGCGTGAATGCGAATAAAAGCGTGCAAAAATGTATGAAAACGTAAGAAAACGTGCGAAAACGTAAGGAAATGTCAAAAAATGGACGAAAACGTGTGAAAACGAAAGAAAACATGTGAAAATGAAAGAAAACGTAAGAAGTCGTGCGAGAACATAAAAAACGTGCGAGAACGTCTAAAAACAGGAAAAAAAGCGCGCGAAAACAGACGAAAACTCGCGAAAGCTGACGAAAACGCGCGAAAGCCGACGAAAACGCTCAAATGCGGACGAAAGCGTAAGATAATGTCCAAAAACGGACGAAAACGTGCGAAAACAGACGAAAACTCGCGAAAGCTGACGAAAACGCGCGAAAGCCGACGAAAACGCTCAAATGCGGACGAAAGCGTAAGATAATGTCCAAAAACGGACGAAAACATGTCAAAACGTGTGAAAACGAAAGAAAACGTGCGAAAGCGGACGAAAACAGAAGAAAATTGTGAAAGCAGACGAAAACGTATGAAAACGTGCGAAAACGGACGAAAACGTGCGAAAACGTAAGAAATCGTGCGAGAACATAAGAAAACGTGCGAGAACCTCTAAAAAAGAACGAAAACGCGTGAAAACGTGCGAAAACAGACGAAAACACGCAAAAGCGTACGAAAACGTGCGAAAGTGGACGAAAACGTATGAAAACGTACAAAAACGTACAAGAATGTAAAAAAAATACAAAAACGTAAAAAACGTACAAAAACGTAAAAAATGTACAAAAATGTACAAAAACGTAAAAAATGTAAAAAAACCGTAAAAAGACATACAAAATGTCAAAAAGGTTAATTAATTGCAATTTGGGCAAGATTTATCAACTCTATAAATAATGAGGGAGTGATGAGTGTGAGTTTTAGTAAATTTACACTTTTGATCCCTCCATGTTTTTTTAAATCTTAAATATTGTCTTTTTAATCTAATGAAATTGATGGTCTGGATTTGTCCCTTAGTATGTAAGGAGAAACTAGTATGCAAAATAACTCACCTCTAGGTCTTCCACCATAATTACGGGCTTTTGTGTGTTTATCCTTTTTTATTTTTTTTCTTTTTGAATCTAACATCTAACTCAATAGCCATATTTGAAAAAAACTCATTTTCTCAATAAATAGCTACTTTCATTGTACAAACAGCCAAACACAATCGGTGTCAATCGTAATTCGGGAACATTTTGGCAACAAATTATAAGCGAATACAACCGCCATGCATCCCTCAAGCATAATAAGGATATGATCACAAGAAAGTAGACAACTTTGGCACACGATTGCAACAAATGGGCGAGCATTATCAACGAACATGAATGTCTTAACGGTGAAAACGATTCAGGTCGCAAACTCGTTGTTTACAAAAACTTCGAGACTTATCCACTCGTTCGTTGTTCCACTTTAGTGCATGGGAAGTCTTGAGACATACCTCTAAATGGCATCCTACATACCTTCACCCCTCACATGTTGGTCATTTGCGCTGCAAATGGGCCTGAGGAATTCAAAGCTCCCAAATCCACTCTCTTAACTGGAGGGTCGAAACGTGAAGGCAAAAAGCTTGGAGCTAAAAGTTGATGAAGAAAAAGTGTTCATATGCACGGCAAACACAGTCAACACTCTTCGTCTAAACTGAAGGAAACATTCATTGGGTCTCTCTCAAAAGAGGCCACTGAAGCTCAAAAAAGGTCAATCAAAGAAGAAAAAGAAGTTCGTAACGGCCAACGACAAAAACCCTAGTCGGCCTTCGGCTTCCACACCTGTGGTCATTGAACTGCATAAAAAGATCCACAAGCAACCAGTGGCCAAACTTCTCTAGGGGTCACTGGTGAAGTAAGAGTCGGACCTCAGCTCAGTAGTGTCGTGTCTGCATCTACAACTGAACCTGTTTATTCAACTTCTACTCTTGTGCACTCTGAGTCTGCATCATGGAGGGATACTTCAGCAACTTTCACAGCTGAAGTTGATCCTGAACATTCTGATCCTAAGGATTCTTTGCCTCAACAACAAGGTACTAATGAAGAAACCATAAACTATTTATTTGATCATTTTATTATCGGGACTAACCCAAGTATTCTTGTAGACAAAACCAAATATGCTAGAGATGGGTTGGAAACTGCTCACACTGAAATTGAAACTGAAACTGAAAAAGAGACATCATCTAAACACTTGTTTGGAACTGAAACTAAAGATGATGCACAAAGTTCTGATGATGATGAAGAGATAAAAATGGATGACTTAACAATACTTGTTTAAAAGATAATGGCGGGCTATATGGAATTAGAATCCCCTAGAGATGATCAGCCAATTCAGGTATCCAGTGAAGATGAGGCTTAAGTTGAAATTGAAATCGAAGACACTTCAGTTCCCCCAGACACCTCCTCCATCCCCAAGAACAATCAAGATCCAAGAGCTTACAAATCAGGTTCTTTTTCTTCAGTCTCAAAAATACAAACTTGAAAAAGAAAAAACTGATGTTGAAGCTAAGGTTACAAATATGAAAGCTTTACCATCCTATCTAAATGTTCAACAACTCACTGAGCTTCTAGTAAACTCCCTCAAACCTGAATTTGTTAAGTTGATTAAGGCTCATGATTTTAGTTCCTTCATTCCAACTGAGCTGAAAGATCTCCCTAGAAAGTTTAAGGCAATGAATGGGACTCTAGGTTATCTGAAAGAGTATGTTGAAAAACTAGAAATCTAGGTTCCCACTGATCTAAAAGGGATTGCTAACAAGTTCGCTGAACTTCAAACAACCATTTCAGCTCTCACAACAAAGGTTGATAATCTAGAGGGGTCAAAACTGGAAATTCAAGTTGACTTGGTTGCTCTACATGGTCAAGTTTCCTCCATCAGTTCTCAATTGGCTAAGCTCAAGGTCTTGGATGCAATTTCAACTATTCTGTACAAGGTTGTTGCTGCAATGGATAGGTTTGCTCATGCCTTTTCCTTATAATCACAAAAAGCTGGTGATACAAGTGTTCCTTTAGCAGCAAGCCAAGTTGGCCCTCATCCTACAGAGGGGGAGAAGAACACAAATCAATCCACTATCACTCAGCTCTTTCAAAGAAGACAGGCAAAAGATGTTGTTGTTGTAAACCTGATTAACAAACCAACCACTGAACCAACCATCACTGAACCAACAACAACACAAATCATCAAAACAACATATGTCATATTTCCAACAACAACTCCACCATTCCAATCACCATTCATATAAAGTTCTATCAAGACCACCCCTTAAAGTGAGGTTGAGCAAAGCAAAGATAAAAGGAAGAAAGCTATGTCTCAGGAATATGTAGTTAATAAAGAGTCTGATAGGGATTCTAATGCTGAAAGTAGACCTACTGGCACATTGGAAGAATCATCAAAGTCCAAACCTCTCAAGAAAATCACCTACATCACTGAAACTGGTGAAAAACATCAAATGACTAAAGAGGAAATCAAAAACCAAAAAGGCATTGAAGAATTTGTTAAAGCTGATGCTGTCAGGTCTGAAAGAAAGAGTGGTAAAAAGTTCTTGATTAGAACTCTTGGTCAAGATGTAGTTGAGAAAGTTTATAAGGACGAGGTAGAGTATGACAAGTACTACCTAAAGATGCTGAACATAAGGGCCCAAGGAAAGATCACTAACTATGATGTGCTTACAAGAGGAAAAGGTCCTATAAATCTGAAGGTGTGCAGAGATGATGGCTCTACTAAAATCATCCACAACTTTAAGATTAGTGATCCACATGTGGGTAAATGGAAAGAAGTACTAGATGCTTTTCCCAAGAGATTAGTGATCCAACTTTAAGATTAGTAATCCGACTTTAAGATTAGTCTCTAGACTAAGTTTAGTCTACGTTTAACAAGTACATTATTATTCTTATGAGCATGATTTCATAATCATATGCATTCGGTTTTATCACTTTTACGTAAATCAATCAATTCTTGCATTATATTTCATGCATACATGCACAATGTAGAAGTATCAAATCACTTAACAACTAATCAAGATAGAAAGTTTAGAGAGATAAAGAAGGGTTGTAGCACTTAGTCAGAAAGAAAGGAAAAATGTATTAAGATGAATGACCAAATGAACAACCAACCATATCCAAGGCATGAAGAGGGGTATATATACCTTGCTTAGGGCCGGTCAACATAAGGATGACTTATGTTGACCCGGTTAGCTTGGTAAGTTTCCAAATATTATGCTACGAGCTATACTATTACAACTTTGGAAGTGACCGAGTCTTTTCTTGATTCCTAACAATCTCCCCCTAAGGGAGGTCACTCCAATTTACAAAAACTTAAGCTCTATATTCTATAAATGTCTTCAATCCTTAGCTCGTAGTCTTGTTATCTTTTTCTTTATCTTGCGAATCTTGATGTAGCAATCTTTAGACTTTTAGGCTTTAGCTTGTATCTTTTTCTTGACTTGTATTGATCTTTTGAGCATATTGAGATTATCAACCAAGCATAATATCTTTTCGCCATCTTGTAATCTTTGCCTTCTTGTGATCTTGTGACTTCTGGACCGACATGCTCATACTGTTCTTGATGTTTGAAAGCGAGTGTAACCATCTTTCTTGATATTCTTTAACTTCAACACTTTGTCACTTTATGGAGGACGTACGGTATCAACTTAATACTTCGTCACTTCAAGAAATACGTACGGTATCAGAGTAGCAGAAGTCTTAAAACATGTACTTGAGCTTTCATGATGTTGTTACTTCTGACAGGGTTTCGCAGTTGTACTAGCCGTTCTCATTACTGGAGCGTCTCAAAGCAGACAACATGGTAAGAGTGAACCGGTAAGTTACTATCTTCCCGATTAAGCCGTTAATTCGTGTTCAGCTTTCCTATGTCTAGATACCCTTGTAAGGCTTCCCATGGATATAAGATTGAAAATTGATTTATAAAATAAGTCGGTGTGTTAAGATGCAAATGGTTTTTATAACACACCAACAGTTTTAACTTTTTCAAAATTCATCCGTCAATTCATAAGCTGGACCGAATCGATATCCAGTATCACAAGTTCGATCCGTGTAGGATCTCACAAGTCACCTACCACAGAGCTTGTTTGATGTTGGCTCTGGAAGGATTTCCATCGTCATTGTGAATACTTTTTAGGTATCACTCTGATGTTCTGGCAAAATCACAAGGATAATGCGAAGGACTCTTGATATATTTCTTTTTTTCACATTGTGTGAATTAGCAAGCATATGTTGGATAAGTGTCCTAATGATATTTATGGATGATCTTTTTTACGGCTCTAGACTCGATAGTGCACTTTGGTTTTAGTAATTGGAGGCTGGAGCAGACTGCCACCTTTTCAATACCAACTAACTCGGAGTGAGAAAGCCGATAGAAATGTGTTTAATCTCCGTGTGAAATGAAACAAGAGTCTTTTGAGAGACCTTGAGTGGCTGGGAAGGGTTGTGCATTACGTCATTGGGTCTATGACGACTGTCTTCAATACCAAACAACAACTTAATGTTTCTGACACTTTATGTATTGACTCGGTTTCTGCCTAAGTGTAAGGAGGGCTTCTTTCTTTTCACCCTTTATCTTAACTTTTCTTTTTAATTCTTCAACCCCTTCAGTGTTTACCTAGACTTCATGACTAGTACATTGTTGGGTTTGTTCCAGTACTAGCTCCATTTCAGTCGGCACTATTCCCTTATTCTCAGTTTTACTCTTTTTTATATCATACCTATGGACTTCTACACTAACTAGTGGAATGTCCCTGGGTAGATCCCTCCGGTTCTGGCTGGATCGTAGGAACGAATACCTAATCTGTAACATTCCGTATTTTCAGGTCATTTACGACGTCATCTATTTTACTAATTATTTTTTTTCTCGTACGCGTTTACTTTTAATTCTTATTATATAGTAAAATCGCGTAAACTAAAAATCAACAATTAACGTAAACGGACACCAAACGAATTAAAGCTTTCGTCAAGCAAGCAATATATTATTTTTACGAAAGTAATAATAAACTTTTTATATTTTATTTTTATTGGTTGCGTAAAACGTTTACGTTTCGCAATAAAATACATTTAGGCATACCCGGGAGCACCAAAACTTTTCTACGCTTCAACAAATACCCACTTTTATACCCAATACTCAAAATTTTCAAAAATATCTTACATATACATATACATATCCGGATATAGATAGGAAAGACCAAAGAAATATCAAGTCTACAAACATCTTCCTTAAAACCATGAGATGTTCTCTTCTTTTTCCAACAAAGACCATAAGACTTCCTTGTTTTGCTCTAAATGTTTTTGACTAGTCTTCCATGTATATAAGGTCTCATACTAGATAATTCACACACACACTTCTCATTCTTAAGGTGTAAAACATAAAAACCTCTCCCATTTCCCCTCATTGGCACGGCTTAGAACCTTAAACCAACGTCCAAATTCATACCAAATTTTACTTTATCACATTTACTCATATTCCTACTATATATCTTAAGATTTCTATTAAGAAGATTTGAAGCTTGGTTAAGGTCTTTAAAGTTGGTTTTTATAAGTCAAGGAAAAGAAAAATAGAAGATTAGGGTTTAGGGTTTCTTTGATTGTGCAAGCTTTGGTTTGTAATCTAAACAAGGGTTTAGATTGTGTTGGTTACCATATTACATCACTCTAAGGTCATCTAAAACTCTTTATGTCTTTACATTCATCATTTTATGCATATATGAGTTCTATATAGTAAATCACCATTTAGAATACTTTTAAACATGTAAAAAATATTTTTACTTGTGATCAGGGTTTTGAACATTTTTACATATGTTATGAGGTTGATAATATTAAAATAATGGAATATTAAGTTATTGTAAACATGTGGGTTTGAAGTGTAAATTGTATATGTATAAACTTGTAATTTAAAGTTACTTAAGAAAGTTTAAGGTTTTTAAGCCTTGTTAAGGACTTGATACTTTGGAACTCATGGACACAATATGGATCTTGGACTCTATTATATGTAAGACAAGTATATAAAAAAAGGCATTGGTATAACTTGTGGTAATTGTTAAGTTAAAAGGTTATATAAAACAAAGTTTTAAAACTGGATATGTATAAGTATTATAAAGGGGGTGTTTGGTTCGACCTTGGTAACAGCCCCCTAGGCCACCTCCTAACAATGGTTTTAAAAAGATAGTATGCCTCATGAGGATGTCCAAAATGATAAAGAAACTCGATTAATATAACCGATTTATAACGAAATATAGTTTACAACGTTTTCATGTTTTCGGGTGGGGGATATATTGTCGGGGATTATTCGATGTTGGGATGAAATGTGTCGTTGCACCTCAGTTTCTCGTATACTGTTATAGTTTATAACTATCAAGTATATTAGCGATCGTATAAGTTTTATTCTTTTAGTTTTTTTTGATTTATAAAAATTTTTTTAAATTTATTTTATTTTTTTTTTTTTATTTTTTTAAATTTAAACTTTTGAAATTCGAAAATACATTGTGCTCGAAAAAAAAAAAAAAACGCTAAAAAACTAAAAAAAAAAAAAAAAACTCTAATTACTTAAAAATAAAAAAAAAAAAAAAACGGAGTTTAGGTTTTTGTTTTTTTTTTTTTTATTTTTTATTTTATTTTTATTTGTTTTTTTTTTATATTTAGTTTTTTGGTTTTTTTTTTTGTTTTAGTTTTTTTTATGGTTTTATTTTTATTTTTTTTTATTTTATTTTTTTTTTTATTTTTATTTTTTTTATTTTTTTTTTTTTTTTTTTTTTTTTTTTTTTTTTTTTTATTTTTTTATTTTTTTTTTTTTATTTTTTTTTTTTTTTTTTTTTTTTTTTAAGTTTTAAAACGAATATAAGTACGACATTTAACAGTTTACGATAAACTTTTAAACTAATCTATAGAAAATAAATATATTAAGGGTTTGAACAGGGTAAAAAAGTTAAAAATAATAAAAAAAAAAAAAAAAAATCACTCTATTCTATCAAAAAAACTCTGAGATTTTGATAAAATGTATATGTTTTTATTTAATTTTGATGAACTCATCTTTTAAATACGAAGGCCGCCTTTGAAGTAAGGAACGAAAAAAAACGGACTTTTATTTTTTTTTTGTTTATTTTTTTTTTTTTTTTTTTTTTTTTTTTTTTTATGTTTTTATTTTTTTTTTTTTTTATTTTATTATTTTAAAAACGAGAAAGTTACGACCAGTTGTTTGAGTTTAGTAAGTAGAGTTAGTTGTTTTTTTGTTTTACTAAAGTATACTTTAAATGTTTTTACTTTATAATTATGTATTGCACCTAAAACGATTATGATGGTGATTGTATTGTGTTGTAATCTATATAGAAGTATTTGCGGGGGGGGCGGTTTGGGGTGTGTATTAGTTAACAATGGATTATTTGACGAGGGATGTTGCACGTAATGATGGCCTCGCCCCGCGGCGTGTGTGGGGGGAATGTTTGGCGTTTTATTATATCAGGTGGCGTTATTTATACCGTTTATTTTACTCGTATTTGTTATCGAACGTGTTTAGAAGGACGAGTTGGGTTTGGTGAGTTTTAGTGATTTACGATTTGTAAAGGTCCTAGCTTCTCATACATGTCACTACTTGACCCTCTTAATTTGATATAGCCCGATCCCGAGGACGATCCGAAAACGATAGTATGATGAGCTATACGACTATAAATTATTCAAAGTGTTAGTACTTATTACGGACTACCTATATTTGTAATATTAGGTTTGCATTCGATCGTAAGCGGGATGACACATTCCTCATTGTGAATACTTGTTGTATTACCATTCCACTCGAGTTGAGTTCATGCCTCATTTCTTCTACTTGTTTGACAAAACTCTATGGGGTGAAATTACATGCTTGTTTTACTACGGACACAAGTGTTTTAAACTGTATGCTATCCAGATTATTGCCTGATTATTATTGCCTAAGTTACCACAGTGCCATCTAAGTCCCTAATATCATGAACCGTCAATTACTATTATAGTGAGCGCTAGTGTTGTGGATAGATCTATCAGGACTAGCAATCCCCGCCGGAATTTATGGTCACAAGTTGATCATGGTGCATTTAACATTTAGAAAACTGTAGGCTGTTTTGGCAGACACCATACCTATTTGGGGCAGACAGACAGTTAAGGCTTCAGGGTCATGAGCTTAGTGCAATAATACATGTTTTGGACTACTGAATTTGTTTCATAGTCTACCATTACTTAAATCTTGTGATCCACACTTTTACAGACAAACCTATGAATTCACTCAACCTTTGTGTTGACTTTTAGCATGTTTAATTTCAGGTCCTAAGGTATAAGCTTGGATGGGAGCCGTGATGGATTTCAATGAAGATGGATTCTGTGTTTATTTAAATTCAATGCAACTTTTATCTATAAAAACTTAAGTCACCTTTTGGTAATATGAAGCTTTTGTTTAATTAAAAACGTATGTGTAAATGTTTATGACTTTTAAAACATATGGGACCTAATATATGAACTCTGATATTTTTTTATGGCATCGAATGAAATCTTATCTTAAAACGTCCATTTAAGGTCGTTTCCTATATCTTGATTGTTATACTTTGACGTAGCACCTCATTGTTACCATTCCGCTGCATACCAGAATTTAGGGGTGTTACAGATTGGTATCAAGAGCCAAGGTTATAGGGAACTTGGTCATTTTCAAAACCTAGTCTATAACCAAAAAAAATTCAGATTTTTTTTCTTTAATTTTCAAAATACAGAATCCTTCATCGCTGATCTGATATCCGCGCGCGCATTCCCAGATCCTTACTTACTCTTCTGATTATCATTATTGTATTATATAGTTTATATATATAATACTTTGTTTAAATTCGATCCCTTATGTCTATCTTCTAGCGTATTACTATTCATTCGTATCGGTCGATTATATAAATATTGACCATTCCGATAAATTCATGAGTATTATAGAATTCGTATTTTCTCGGTTAGTATCATATACCTCGACTTAATGTACTCTTACAAATTCTTACCGGATTTTGTACTTGTATTATTGACAGAATCATGCTGCCCAGAAGATTGAAAAAGAAATCTATTAATAGGTTGGTGGAAAAGCATGTGGCTAAAGCTATTGAAGAATACGAAAAGTCTAGGGCTAATCTAGATAGTGCTGGAAGTTCAGGAGGAAACCTTGAGAATCCTGGAGGAACTATGAATGCGCACGGTTGTTCGCACAAGACTTTTATGAATGGAAAACCTCACACTTTTAATGGAACGGAGGGTGTTGTTGGGTTAAGGCGTTGGATAGAAAAGGTTGAGCAAGTGTTTGAAACTTGCAAGTGTGCTGAAGAAGATAAGGTTATGTTTGCTGCTAGTACTTTCGAGGGTCGTGCGTTAACATGGTGGAATGGGAACGTGCACACTCTAGGGCTCGTCAATGCTAACCATATTTCATGGACTGAATTCAAGACGATGATGACTACGGAATACTGCCCAGCAACTGAAATCCAAAGGATAGAGCAAGAGCTCTGGACTTTGACTCTGAAAGGAGACGACATTGAGGCATACAACAATCGTTTCCATGAGTTGGCCTTGATGTGTCCTGAATTGGTGCCCACTGAAAAGAAGAAGATTGAAAGGTACACTCGTGGGTTTCCTGAAAGAATCAAAGGAAACATCACTTCTTCAAAGCCTGCAACTCTACATGATGCCATCAACATGGCCCGTGAACTGGTTGAGCAAGCAGTCCAGGGTAGGGCTACCAGAATTGGTGAAAGCAATAAAAGGAAGTGGGAAGACCACCAAAGAAACAACAACAACAACAACAACAACAACAACAACCGCAACCGAAACAACAACTATCACCAGCAACAAAACAGGAGGCAGGAAACTGCCAGGGCCTATGCTGCAGCCCCAACTGAGAATAGAGGTTATGCTGGGAATCTACCAAAGTGCAACCGTTGCAACTTTCACCATAGTGGGCGATGCCCTCCAAAGTGTCAGAAGTGCCAAAGAACTGGTCATCTGGAGAAGGATTGTAGAGCTATACTTCCAGGTGCATGTAATGATTTCCTGCAGAATGCGACGTGTTATGGGTGTGGTGAGAAAGGACATCTTAAGAACAAGTGTCCTAAGGCAGGGAACCAGCATAATGAGGGAGCTCGTGCGAGAGCTTACGTGGTGGTTGAAAATCCGCAGCAGAATCCAAATGTGGTCACGGGTATGTTTCTTCTTAATGATCACTACGCTTGTATCCTCTTTGATTCTGGTGCTGAGAAGAGTTTTGTATCTTCTGCGTTTACACCTTTTATTGATATTGCCCCAACCGCTTTAAATACTAGTTATGAAGTAGAGTTAGCAGATGGAAAGGTGGTTAGTACCAACACTGTTTTACGTAGTTGCACCTTAGTCTTGCTTAATCACGTGTTCAAAATTGACCTACTCCCGACCCGACTAGGAAGTTTTGATGTCATTGTTGGTATGGATTGGTTGTCATACCATCGAGCTATCATAGATTGTTATGAAAAGATTGTCCATATTCCTCTTCTAAATGGCGAGTTTCTTGAAGTCCAAGGCGAGAGGCCTGAAAAGAATCCTGGATCACTTGCGTATATCAAGGCAGATGAAAAGAAGTTTAATGACATTCGGGTTGTCCGAGACTTCCCTGAGGTATTTCCAGATGATCTGTCAGGACTACCTCCTTTGCGAGAGATAGAATTCCGCATTGATCTGTTTCCAGGTGCGTCGCCAGTTGTTAAATCGCCATACCGATTAGCTCTGTCAGAGATGCTAGAGTTGTCGAATTAACTAAAAAAGCTTCAAGAAAAAGGGCTTCATTCGACCTAGTCACTCTCCACGTGGAGCACCTGTTCTTTTTGTTAAGAAGAAAGACGGTGCGATGAGAATGTGTATTGACTACAGGGAATTAAACAAGTTAACTATAAAGAACCGCTATCCTCTCCCCAGAATTGACGACTTGTTTGATCAATTACAAGGTGCGTGTTGTTTCTCAAAGATAGATCTTCGCTCGGGATATCATCAGTTGAGAGTCCGAGAGGAAGATATACCGAAGACCGCGTTTAGAACTCGATACGGGCACTTTGAGTTCACAGTCATGCCATTTGGACTGACGAACGCACCAGCAATATTCATGGACTTAATGAACCGCGTCTGCAAACCGTATTTGGACAAATTCGTAATTGTGTTCATTGACGACATCTTAATCTACTCAAAGTCAAAAGAAGAGCATGAAGCCCACCTGAAGACGATTTTGGACTTACTCAAGAAGGAGAAGTTATACGCCAAATTTTCAAAGTGCGAATTTTGGTTACAAGAAGTACAGCTCCTAGGACATGTGGTCAACCGTGACGGTATCCACGTGGATCCTAGCAAGGTTAAGTCGGTCAAGAACTGGAAGACCCCTGAATCGTTAACTGAAATCCGTTCATTTCTAGGATTGGCCGGTTACTACCGAAGGTTTATTGAGAATTTCTCCAAGATCGCAAAGCCCCTCACCCTTTTGACTCAAAAGAATAAGACGTATGTGTGGGGTGATAAGCAAGATGAAGCTTTTCAAATTCTGAAAGAGAAACTATGCAATGCTCCTGTGTTAGCACTCCCCGATGGACCCGATGATTTTGTGGTCTATTGTGATGCATCAAAACAAGGTTTTGGGTGCGTGCTGATGCAGCGGGGCAAGGTGATAGCATATGCGTCAAGACAGTTGAAGAAGCATGAGAATAATTATACCACCCACGACCTGGAATTGGGTGCGGTGGTGTTCGCTCTTAAAATCTGGAGACATTATCTTTATGGGACGAAAAGTGTTATCTACACTGACCACCAGAGTCTCCAGTACATATTTGACCAGAAGGATTTAAATATGCGCCAAAGGCGGTGGATCGAGCTACTCAGTGACTACGAGTGTGAGATCAAATACCACCCGGGCAAGGCGAACGTGGTGGCAGATGCCTTGAGCAGAAAAGAAAGACTCAAGCCAAGACGAGTACGTGCTATGAGTATTACTATTCATTCTGGACTTAAGACTAAGATTTTGGAAGCACAGAGCGAAGCTTCCAAGGATCTCAAAGCCCCAACTGAATGGCTAAGAGGATTAGAAACACACTTTGAGCAACGAGATGATGGTGAAATTTACTTCTTTGATCGTATCTGGATTCCATCAGTTGGTGGTGTAAGGAAATTGATCATGGATGAAGCTCAACATAACTTCTGAGATTCAGTAACATCCGGGTGCGATAAGATATTACTTTGATCCTGAGAGACTTGTATTGGGCCTGGTATGAAGAGAGACATTGCTGAGTACGTTAGCAGATGTCTTACGTGCTCTAAGATTAAAGCCGAACATCAGAAACCCTCAGGATTTCTTCAACAACCAGAAATTCCTGAGTGGAAATGGGAAAAGATAACGATGGACTTTGTCACAAAGTTGCCTAAAAGTAGTAATGGGCATGATATATTTGGGTCGTGTGGGATAGATTGACCAAGGTAGGCTCACATTCTTACCTATTCGAAACTACAAAACGGAGAAATTAGCAAAGATTATACCAATCAGAGATTGTATGAGACATGGTATGCCGGTATCAATCATTTCAGACAGTGATTGTCGATTTACGTCACACTTCTGGCAATCTTTTCAGAAGCTTGGGTCTGTAGACAGACAGAGTAAGGTCTTAACCACCCTACGAACCGAACGTTCAGAGTAAGCGTACTAATTAAGACCATTGGAGGATATGCTTCGAGCTTGTGTTATGGATTTGTGGCATTGTTGGGATAACTCAACTTCCCTTGATTTGAGTTTTCTTATAATAAACAGTTCCACACGAGCATTAAGTGTGCACCATTTGAGGCACAGTACGGCGAAATGGTGATCCCCCGTGATAAGGACTTGAAGATTGGAGACTATCTGCTTATTGGACCAGAATATGTGCAAGAAACGAATGAAAAGATTGTTTCAAATTAAGGAAAGATTGATGAGCTAGAGACGCCAGAAAAGCTATGCCTGATAAAAGGCTAAGCCTCCTTTGAATTCGAAGTTTGGAGACCGAGTGTGTACTTAAAGTAGCGCCATGAAGGGAGGGGTACATTTGGTAGAAAGGAAAGCTAGCACTCACGATATTTCAGTACCGTTTGAAATCAGGAGCATGTTGGACCCGTGGCATTACCGCTGAAGTTACCCTAGGAGCTAAGCTGTGTCCATGACACGTTTCATGTGTCAAACCTCAAGAAATGCTTGGCTGAGTCGGATGTTCAAGTGCCTTTGGATGAGATAGAGATTGATAAAAATCTTCGTTTTGTCGAAGAGCCTATTGAGATTGTTGAGAGGGATGTGAAAAAGCTAAAACCTGAGAAATCCCATAGTCCAAAGTTCGCATGAGGAACTCGTCGGGCAATGAGCAGAAGTATACCTGGGAACATGAAGACCAATTCCGGAAGAAATATCCGCATCTTTTCTCCGAACCCGTACCTTCGTCAAGTGTCGCAACTTGAGCCTTGAGGACAAGGCTCATTTTTTTTTTTTAAAAACAACGGGGAAGGACTGTAACAATCCGTATTTTTGATCATGTATGGACGTATTAAATGTCACTAATATTTTTTTCTCGTACCGTTCCGCTTTAAATTAATAGTTAAGTTAAATCGCGTAAGTTAAAAATTATCGTTTAGCGTAAACGGACACCAAACAAATAAATATTTACATCAAGCAAGTGTTAAGTAATTATTTTGAATATAATTATTAACTTTGTTTATTTTATTTTTATTGGTTACGTAAATTGATTACGTTTCGCGATAAAATTACGTTTAGGCATACCCGGAAGCACCAAAACTTTTCTACGCTTCAACAAATACCCACTTTTATACCCAATACATAAAATTAACTCAAATATCTATCCCATATTGTAGTATACATGATATCATAACACAAGCAAGAGATGATGGGTTGGCTACTTTATCTTAGAGAGAGAAAGTGGTCTTTCTAGAGAGAGAAAGTGCAAGATTAATGTATAAGCTTAATGTAACAACAACCCCTTCCATGGGTGGGAAGGTATATATAATCAAGTTTGTAAGAATTAATTGGGCTTCGGGTATGGGCTTACACTTGGTTAAAAGACCCGGCCAATACCAGAAAACATAACGCTTACGTTCTAACTACGAGCTATGCTATAACTAAAACGATACACGGGGGTGACCGAGACTTTTTCATAATCCTAACAATCTCCCCCTAAGGGAGGTCACCCCAGAAAATACAATTCTGAATTCTAGCATTCTACTTCATTGACCTTCTGTCTGTAGCTAGCTCGAAGTCCTTTGATTCTTCAATCTTTGATACCTTTGTACATTAGTAATGAACTTTGAGACTTTCCCTTAGGCTTTGCGATCTTGAGCTTTCTTTGAGATCATAAAGTTAATCTTAAGTCTATTATTCATCCGGTTGAGTACATTTGCCTCATGTGATTTGTGCCTATGGACCCGCATGCTCACACTTTTCTTGATCATGAAACTACTTCTCAGAGTTGCGGAAGCTGTGTTGTAGGTCATTTCAATTGTCATGATGTCTTTACTTGGAAAGAAATTAAGTGTAGGAGCATTGGTGGTGAATTGACAATCACCAGAAACGAGGTGTCTCCATCTCCATCTTTGCTTGATCCTGTAATAAAACAGTTAGCAATAAAGCTTGTGGGCGAATATAGCTTTGTCATTCGCCCAAGATTGGTTGGATTAACCTTCGGGTCCGTGAGGACCGACCTGTGATCAGGTAGATTCATCTTAAGAAGAATCTCCTTGACAGGATTTCCAATATAAGTACTCCAGATCATCTGATGTGTTAACCATACAAAATTTCTCATACTTGCCTGTTCTCTTTATCGGAACGTCTCAAAGCAGACAGCACGATAAGAGTGAATCGGTTAGTTACTATCTTACCGATTAAAGATGAGAAATTGATTTGAAAATCAATCGACGTGTTACTTGAGAAAGTATTTTCGTGACACGTCGATAGTGTTTTATAGTACAAAATCAAATTTTATCAGAAATACTTTGTATTTGAAGATATACACAAGTCAAATGTGACTCAAATATCATTGTTGATACATCGAAAGGTTTTCCAAAACGATCCCGTCAATTCACAGACCTAGAACAAGTTTGATTTACATGGAATCACAACCATCGTTCTTTCCATCGTCACAAGTTTACTCCATTGTGGATTTCCACATGTCACCTACCAAGAGCTTGTTTTGACGTTAGCTCTAGAAGGATTTCCCATCTTCAGTGAGTACTTTCGTATCACCGGATGTTCATGGCAATACCACTAGGATAATGCGAAGGACTCTAAAAATCTTACCTTGTTGCCACAGTGTGGTGAGAAACAGCACATTATGGATAAGTGTCCTAACGAGACTTTTGGATGATCTCAAGGATCTAGACTCAATAGTGCATTTTTGGTTTTTAGTAGTCGGAGGCTAGAGCAGACTGCCACCTTTTCAATATCATCTAACTCGGAGTGAAAGAGACGATAGAATTGTATTGATCTCCGTGAGAAATGAAACAAGAATCCTTTGAGGGATCTTGAGTAGCTAGGGAGGGTTGTGCAGCGTATCACTGGGTCCATGATACTTGTCTTCAATGTCAGCAATCAACCTTGTGATTCTGACAGTATATGTGATCATCTGAACCCCGTATCTGTCTCTGAATGTAACTGCCCTTGGAGAGTCTATGACTATGTAGTCATGCTTGAATTCAAATCCAGTGGCTTCCCATCGAGGTTTGGTGAGGTTTAGCTGTCCTGGTAACCTCAATCCCAGCTGGAAGTCGTCTACGCGTGTCTGATAACCAAGTTTCTGGTCCATAGGTTGACAGCGGTAGATAGAATCTTTTTGTCTTCGGGTGATAGGTGGTTCAAGTGACCTTGAAGATTTAACAAGTACATATCTTCAAAGTCACTGGGGTACATGTGTTTGAAGTCCCTTTCTGCTATGACGTATTCTTTGAGATCAACTCGACGAAGGACTATTTTCTTCATGTAGTTGTACCCATACAATTGAAAGACTTCGAATCGACGACACTTAAGATATGCAATATGAGTCCTTACTCGCTAACGGTCGTCTCCTTCATGATAGAATCGGTCCATGGTAAATCATTGTCTTTGAAACCACCAATGAGAGATACCATACATAGCTGCAATGTCATACTTGCATTCCTCTGCAATCCAGAACTGATCAGTCACCAGTTGTTCCAATCCGACATTGGGATAATATGCCGCCTTCATCTTCGAGATTGACAAGGCCGGTCTGCGAACCTTGTGACCATATCGTAGATACTCTAGGTCTTTGTTGAAGAAGAATTCCCGTTTGAATGTTACTTGAGCCCTGGTTTCCTCTCAGTGAAGTGGCTTGCTGACGTTGTACCTGAGGATTGCATCATCCACTTGATCGGTAAGAAGTTTGTGGCACTCTTCCATTTGGAATTGGAGATGAATCACGTCAGGATGAAACACTTTGACGATTTCGAATGCAGGGCCTTCCAGGTCTTTGGGAGTAAGTTCAGAGATTCCTCGTTGTTTACAAAACCAGTCCATAAATGTCGCCATATCCCCGGTTTGAGCAAGTAGAGAGTTCTCCTGTAGAGGCACATGTGTCGACTTTAGAGTAGAGGCCCAGTTATTTGTTGGCATAGACATATCAGATGAGGGAATAGTCCAAGCAGGTTCTGGAGTGGCCGGTCTGTCTTCAGTGAGAGGTTTCCACCAGCTCTGCCTCAAGTTGACCATGGGAATATGATCACGTCCGACCTCATCATCACTAGAGACTGCTTGTTCAACTATAGTGGTTTCATCATCCATGTAGAGATCATCAGGAATTAGTGTGATTGAAGGCTTAATTTGGGTGTCTGTCGTTGTCCACGCAAAGTATTCAGCTGAAGCAGCTGTCTTTGAGGAACTTGGGGCTGTAGTGCCTGTTGACTGATCTCCTTGATGAGTGGATGAAGGAGGAGGTGGTGGAGGAGGAGCTTGGGCAGCGTCGGAGGCTTCCGGTTTGTGCCCAACAGAAAAAAATGGGGGGGAAAAAATAAAAAAAAAAAAAGAAAAATAGAAAAAAAAAAAAAATAAAAAAAAAAAACAAAAATAAAAAAAAAAAAAAAAAAAACAAAAAAAAATTAAAAATAAAAAAAATAAAAAAAAACTAAAAGAATAAAAATAGAAGCCCCTGATGCGCCTGACGGTGGTAGAGGAGGAGGTGGTGGTGAAGGTGGCGACCCAAGGGGAGGCTTTGGAGAATCTTGCTTACCTTTCTTCTTAGTTTCCTCCTGAGTCTTATCATCATCAAAGCCTCAGAAAAAAAGACATAATCATGATGAGATTGGCCCTGCAGTCTTCAAATGCTCTCTCGTGTTCAAGCATATGTCCCTTGTCATAGTTCTCCTCCAACATGCGTTGGAGCATAATTTCCTTCATGTCAGACGTAGGGAGATCCTTGAAGCGAGCACGAAGAGGAGCTCTCATTGCATGCTTGACTGATGAGATAACCACCTCCTTAACCGTTTCATTAATCTTTCGGTCAATATCCTGTTAATTAATAAACTCTACCGTCTGCTCTCTGATTATTTTGGTTAGGTCCAGAGTTTCCATCTTGTGGATTCGGTTTCCTTGCTTGTCTAGCCTTGTCTTTAGGGCTTGATTTTCCTCCACCAAGTTTGCTATGTGTTGTTCGAGTTCGCCCATGGCGCGTAATGAATGTGAAATCTGATAAACATTGTTAGGTTGAGTGGTATAAAAGTTGTTTGTTGTTGGTGGTGGTGCTGCAGTTGTGGTTATGGTGGTTGGTAGAGGCCAATGAACATTGGGTGAATCAGGTCTAGACACGAGATCAATCACCGGGGATGTCATAGGAGGGACGATAAAGGTGTCTTGCTAAATAGTGACGGACACCATTAATTCAGCCTCAGTGTCTGCTGTTGTCTTCTCATTATCGGCCTCAGACGGTTTGTCATTCAGGAATTGATCACCAAAGCTGAAGTCTTTGGCGAGATGTTGTAGAGAAGAAAACATCCCTATAGAGCTGACAGGTTCCTCTAGTATCATCTGTTCAGCAACTGTTAGCTTTAGATTCTCCTGTACATCAGGGTATGCCGTGGCCGTAAACCCTTCATCCATATGCTCAGGTTGTGGTTGACTAGAGGGATCAGTGATCTCAACATCTGAGTGTTCAAGGTTTGGTCCAGCGAGCACACAAGGAGTTGGAAACGGTAGGGATTCAGCAACATCATCAGGGTTTGGTCCAGCTTGGCCTTCATCTGGTGCACCAGGGTCTGATCCAGCTGGCTTCATCTGATCCCACTTCTTTCTACCCGACTGAACGGCATTTTCTTCATCAGACTCCGTATCACTGCCATATAATCCGAGCTTGGCATATAAAGAAGAAGAGTCTTCATGACCTGCTGTTACAGTTGGAATGTGAGAACGTCTCTGAAATATGTATTGTTCAGCCGAGCTCTTCTTCTTTGGAGTTTGAAGGTTGAGGAGAACTTGACTCTTTGTTCTTCACCTACGTTTTCTTTTCTTTCCCCTTTCCATGGCACCTTCTGTAGTGGTTTGAAATTTCCTCCCATGTCCAGTTTCCCTGATGACCACCAGAGGGAGAGGACCCCTTTGAGTAGGGTAAGCATCTGTTAAGCTTGTCTTCTTAGAACCTTTTGGGTATTCCTCCCTCTGTTCTTCAAGGCTGGGTTTAGGCAACAGGAAACCCTTCCATTCAATGAAATTCATCTACCAGCTGCCTAGACTCTTAAGGCAATTCTCTTCTTAACCACTTTCCCTGCATTAGCACCGTTTGAACTAGTGGTTGGCCTCAGACGGTTCTGATCTGACATTTGGCTTGTGCTTCTTCTCCTTAGTTGGCCGTGCAGTTTTAGACTTCTTGGCTTTAGAATATAAAACAGTTGGTTAGCTCCAGATTGCCTTTATTTTGCTTGTTTAGAGTAGGCTGGTTTGGCTTTGGTGCAGGAGATTTCAGGATCACTAATTCCCTCACCAGCATGTACCGTTGATGCTTTGATAACCTTTGTCCAATAGGCTCATAGTAGCTGCTCCACGAATGGACATTATTGATGGAGTTCATTCGGTATTGTCCACCGAAAGACTTCACGTTTCTCCCTTAGCCACTGAACTTAAGATGACCTAGTACAGTTCCTCATAGGCAATGTAGTGGAGAGTTGGGTCTTGGTGGAAGCTGTAAAGCCGTTGCTGTGAAATATGATCAACTTTGGACTCTAATACTTGGGACAAGGAGTAAGAGTTGCTTTCTTCTTGCTTTCTTCTTCCCCATAGTATGTTTGTGCCAACTTCCTTTTGTCTCTGTGAAGGTTGGATGGATTAGTGAATTCTTACCCTCATCCCTATTCACAAGATCGATGTGAGCTCGATTGGACAAACCCCCAAAGGATTGTAGCACTGGGGATCTCGTCTTTTCAAATCCAGAAGTCTTTTACCCAAAGGCACAGATTGATAATGTTGCTAGTTAGCCCTCCACGGTGGAACAATTTCATTATGGTGACATTGGACAAGTACACATACTTCCTTGGATACCCCTACTTATTGACAAAATTCAACAAGGGTATCAGGAGTTGGAGGAGAAGAGAAAGCCCGGTTGTTGTCTACTGGTGTGATTTGAAGAGCATCTCTGAATGTGTCTTGAGTGAGATTAAACCATTGCTCGTCCAATTGACACTTATAACTTCCAGCTTTACTGTCAAAACGAATAGTATCGCAGAATTGTTAAATAAAATATGCCGGTTTGTTGATGAGACGCTGTAAAACTCTGAAGAAGTTTTGTGTGCTTAGAATGTCCTCAGCAATCTTGAAAATGGACTGCGGTAGATTTTTCTCATTCAGAAAGCATTGCTTTTCCCAATTGCACCCATCGATTGCGTAGCCAAGATTGTTCATCAGGTACGGACGGGGATGCCATGCGGAGCTTGTTCACATTAGCCATTGATTTCTGCAAAGTTACAATCATAAAAACGAGCAATGCAGATTAGGGTTTGTTAGATGAGAGCATTATGCACGAAGTAAGCATGTAGCACAATATCCCAAGATAGTGGACTAGTGGATCCATTCTATAGTGTTAATCAGTGAGATTGGTCAACTCTTTGATTAACGATTTGCAACGCATCAAAGAGAGAAAGACACATAAACTTAAACAAAAAAACCGAAATAACCACACGATTCAATGGTAATTTACAATCAATGCAGGACAAGATCAGTGGATGAGCTACACTCTAAAAGCCCCCCCAAACACTTAATCTATGACAAGATCATGACACAAAACCAAGGATGTTGACATCTCATGACTCAAAACGCAGGATATCAAAACGCAAGCATAGTCAAAACGCAACTAAGTCAAAACTCAGTCATACTCTAAAACACAACAAAAGTCAACACGCAGTCATACACACAAAACGGCAACTAAAGTCAAGAACGCAGTCATACTCAAAACGCAACAAAGTCAAAACGCAGTCATACTCAAAACGCAACTAAGTCAAAACGCAGTCATACTCAAAACGCAGGCATCAAAACGCAATGATTATAATATTCAAAACAAGTCAAAACGCAATCATTTTGGAAAATTTCGAAATAACGGGTTCAATATTTTAATATTAAAATTTCTTCAAATCAAAACGCAACGAGTTGCGTTTTGAGCCTGTTTTGTATCATATAATCAAAACGCAATCAATTATTAATTTATCAAATCGCAATTAAGAACTAATTGTCAAAACGCAACAAGAATTTTAACCACTAAACCGCAACTAATAATTAATTCTCAAAACGCAACTTGAATATAGCCCTAAACCCTAAAAGCAAGCACGAGCTAATCTGTCAAAACGCAACATGACTTTGAGCTAGTTCGCAAAACGCAACATTAACTTAACCACAAAACCCTAAAACGCAACATGAATTTGGCCATCAAAACCCTAAAACGCAACATCAATATAACCACAAAACGCAATCAAGAACAGTCAAAACGCAACATGAGTTCTAATTCAAACTTTTCACGAAGATCACTAGGGGATTCATTTCAGGCAACAACACAACATCATTAGGCTATTTTAATGCTATCCTAATAAAAAATTCAAAAACACAAACTAACCACGATTCTGTTGGTGATTTCGACCGAATACCCTAATAACAAAAAGATTGAGCTCGATTAAGACCATGATATTCAAGGTAAAGCCTATTCACATAGTAATAAATGTTAGACAATCGATACCTGCTCAAGAAATCACACTAACACTTATTGGAGAGTCAAATCGCAAGTTGTGCGTTTTGAAATTGAGAGAGGGAAAATAAAAAGTTTGACTAGAATCTTTTTCTATGTTTGACTAGTCAAAACGCAACCTTTTATATCCCTACTTTCAACTTTCAGATAATGACACAAATGGTCCCTCTCTTTCTTATTTCTAGTTATGTAATATAAACTCCACCAATGGTCCCTCACTTTTCATATTTCTTTAACATTTAGGGACACAAAGCAACTAATGGATTGAGTAACTCGGGAAAGTTACACAATTGGACATTCATATTTAATGAACCTAGGATGCAAGTAGCAAATAGCACATAAGACCCTAGACATGCATATAATTGACACAATTGTACCTTTTTAAGTTAACTCGAGTTTAACTCCCCCTTAAACCATTAAACCCGTATAGTTACGAATAAATGCCTGAGAAAGATTCATAAATTTGAAAAACCACTCTCACCCCCTCAATCAATGACCCCCGTTTTCTATTAAAAGAGTCTGTAGACGTTGATTTGAGTTGGTCAAATTTAGAAAAACTCAAGGTCCTCTATTAGTTTACAAAATCAACATTTAAGCCACCTCGTGAGTTCCAAATAATTTTCCTGAAGAATCATATAGACGGAAAATTATGAGATGAAAGAAGACTTCTCCTTCTCAATCTAAGAAAAATACACTGAAGCGTACATCAGGTCGAGGTTGCATGGATATAAAGTAACCCATGCCCGGGAGAACTTAATCACCCGTTGTTTAGGAACAGCCGTCTTTTTGGCGACGTGCTTTCCTCATTTTGAAAAGCGGGTGGTAGACTAAATAACTGCAACCATTTAGACATGTTTTTGAAAGGTTTAATACTTCCGTTTGAGCTTCATTTAAAAGACGCCTGTCATTATGAACACAGTCTAGGACCGTAAATGTTATCGATAACGAAAGACATTCTTGAAGAAAACTGTTTGGGAATTTTCTATGTTCTAATTTATGATTTTTTGATCGTTTATATTTTTGTATTTTTCTTTTTGGATTAAGTATGTAATAATTTTACAAAGAGATACTGAAGCCAACCTTTACACAACCTGATCATCCTGAAGACTTTGAGTATCTCCGCTTCATTAAACGTTCATGCCAAGCCTGTGGGAGAATGAAATTCGAATCGTTCTCTGGGCAGCGCCTAGTGAATTAATCCGTCCAGTTGATACTCTGTCCTCACAATACAACTCAACCACTCTTTATCCACTTGTTCTCTGATGAAATGATGAGTCGATGTCGATGTATTAGACTAAGTGCTGACGTTGTTGCAGCAAAGAGCTAATGGCACTCTTGTTGTTACATACATAGGATGGGCGATTGTATGCAAAGCCATAATCTGATAAGTGAAACCGTAATCCATAGATTTGGCACAGCTAAAAACCAGACATCGCGATGTTATTCAGCCTCTATAGACGAGATGGACATGCTAGTTTGCTTCTTTGATGACCAGCTGACTAACTTATCACCAAGGAACTGAGCACTGCCAGATGTACTTCTGCGAGTGTCCTGACAACCTGCATGATCTGCGTCTGCGTAATCGGTTAGTGCCATGGCGTGGCTTTCGATACCAACCAAAAAAAAAAAAAAAGGAAACCCATTAATATGGTTCCTTGGAGATCTACAACGAGCCGGTATTAACAGGCCACAATGTGCTCTTTTAGTAGGCCTATATTGATATCAAGCACACTGCACACACAGCAAATACAAGTTCCGGCATACTGGCGTGAGGTACATCAGGACCCATCATTGCTCAATTTTGGTATGGACCACCCCCCACCCCCCCCCCCCCCCTCCAACAAGGGTCCCTGAAGATTCTCATCTAGTTTTGTGCGCTCCACCAAGGAGTGTCATCAAAATTCTTTAAAATCTCCATTTGCCATACTTAAATTGATTTATGACATGCTCTGAGGATTATAGAGATTGTAACCCTAAAAAAATGATATTTGACCCATCCATAGACATTTGACTTTAAAACTCATTTCATTACAAAAACGTGATCACAGTCTTTGGGGTCGGTCGGCAAATATATGTCATCAACATAATATATGAACATGAAGAGTGTGTTTGCCTGTTTTATTCGAATGACAAGGTGGATCGACGAACACCCTTGGAGAATCCTGTGCCAGAAGAAACTATGACAAAGGTCGAGTACCATGCCCGAGGAGCCCTGTTTCAAACCACGTAAAGTTCTTTTCGTCTTCGACGATAGACATGATGTGGACGTTCTGGGTCAACAAAGCCTTCCGGTTGGTGGACATAGACTTCTTCTTTGAGCTCGCCATTTAAGAATGCAGTTTTCACGTCCATTTGATAAACTGTCATGTTTTTGCTGGCGGCATTGGCAATGAATATCCTGATTGCTTCAAGACCGAGCACCGGCGAAGGATTCTTCAAATCTAGACCATCCTCTTCCTCTTGACGAAATCCCTTTTGCTACAAGTACGTGCCTGTTTTTCAACACATCACCATACTCATCACGCTTCACCTTAGAAAATCCACTTGAAGCAATAATCATGGCACTGCTGGAGGTGGACTTAATTCCCATACGTCCATCGATCAATTCAGGATTTCGTCATGCATGGCTGAAACCACAGTCTTCAGTAGCTGCAATTGGAAGTTTTTTCGTTTGACTTGGACAGTACGAAATTATAGAAGCACCACAAAGCATCCGTAGCAAGCTGTTCCTAGTGGATACCGGTCTTGAGGGATTCCCAATGATGTTATCAAGAAGATGAGAGTCAGTCCATTTCCAGACATGTTCATGATGTTGAGTGGATTGGCTGATTCAGGTATGTTGATTTCCCCTGATGATGAAGCTTCAGAGTTATAGTCTGGGGCGAACACATTAACAAATGGTTCAGGATCAGCTGCAGCAGACGGATTAACTTCTGCGTATGGCTCACCTGCTAACCCATGATGAACCGAGGAGGAATGATGATCCAGTGGTGATGATTATGGCTTTTCCCGAAGGTGCGTCGAAGATCAATAGCAGAGACACGATGGACCTGTAGGTAAACCGGTCTTGAGCTACATTATGAATAGGATTATGACAGAGACCCCCCCCGGTGGATTAAAATACTCATCAAACATGGGTTAGAATAACATCTCCAATTCTTTATTCGTGGGAGGTGCATATGGTATAGCAGGAGTCGGATTAGGTACGAGCCCTGAACTGATAGGACCAGGCGTCAACAGGTTAGGAGTGTCCTGAACTGAATTGTACAGGAGCCATTTGGCTCAGTCCGCCAGCGAATGTAACGTGGAATAGTCACCATTATTTGTCAGGTTCCTTTGTTGTAGAAATTCAGTAACCCTTCTGTTGGTGCGTAACCAAACAAAGATTCCAATATCAGTCCGTTGGTTGAAATTTTCCAAGATTCTCATGTCATTGTAGGTAACAAAGATCACCAAAATACTCGGCAAAAAATGTAAGATTAGTGCATCTTAATGTGTACGACTCATATGGGGTTTTGTCGTGACGTGTGTGAATAAGGGAACGGTTTTGTGTGTAACAAGCAGTAGCCACAGCTTCGGCCCAAAGAAACATCGGTGCCTTGGAAAAAATTAACATTGTCCGTGCAGCTTTGACAAGAGTACGGTTTCCCTTCTTTTCGAACAACCCGTTCTGCTGTTGATCCTTGGAACAGTCGATTGATGAAAAATTCCTACTTTTTCAATAATGGTCATACACAGTTTTTGTTTACAAATTCCTGTGCCATTGTCGTGCGATGAATCTTAACAAATTTTGGTTGAGACCGACTTGAATTTGATTCAGAAATTTGATGACAACTGCAGGTGTTTCATCCTTTGATCTCAAAACTTAACCCAACGTAAACCGAGAGTAATCATCGACGATGACCAAATATATTCTTCCCATTTTAAGAGTTTGCACATGCAATCTGCCACCATAAGTCCATATGAAGGGTGTTTAGAACTTCTAAATTGGTGTTTTCAGTTTTTGGGTTTGTGGGTATGCTTTTTTGCTCTTCCCTAATTGACATGCCAAACAAGAGATGACTTTTTCAAACTTCAATCTAGGTAAGCCTCTAACAAGGTCTTTTCTTGCAAGATCATTAATGGTACCGAAGTTCAAGTGGTTTAAACGCCGATGCCATAACCATGATTTGTTCTTGGAGGCTTTGGATAGCAAGCAAATTGGGGAGGACTTCCATTAATGTCTTCACAAGATAGTGTATAAAGTAGACCACGGAGGACCCTTTAAGGTAATTCAACCCATATCCTGTCACAACATGAACATAATGCTTTTCTGAAAGCAACTTCCAAATCTGAATCACAAAATTGACTGACAGAAAACAAGTTGTGCCCTCAGTCCTTCCACGTAGTATACCCTGGAGATTACACTATCACCGATGACATAATCTCCATAACCCATAATAGCACCAAAGTGAATCGTTCCCGAATCTAACTGTCCCCGATAAACTTTTTCACGAAATTCATGAGCCTTGAGCGATCCTCCGTCATATGTTTTGAACAGCACTGGAGTCCAAATACCAAAGGACAATTTGTACGACCTGCATTTGAAAACAGACACAGATGGGAGAGTTGGGAAAATTGGATCCCCAATGTAGGTGGGTTTCCGTTGTTAGCACAAGCAATGGCTGACATTCCTGTAAGTTTAGTGAACCTAGTTAAAGGGCACTAATCACTTAGGGTGAATGTTCTTCCTGTGGGTCTCCATTGATAACCAACATTATTAAGTGTTTTGCCAGTTGGTTTCCAAATTTGTTTGATATGTTTAGGTTTCCCCACTTGTGTAACTTGCTTAGGTTTCCAAACTTGCTTAACATGACGCACACATTTTAACATGGGGGATGCTATTCACGAGAAGTGCAAATACGTGATCACCGCATAACACATAACATGATTAGCCAAAAATAAACATGTTACATGTTTGGCACAACAGAATAAAATTCGAAATTAATACTGTACGCTTAAGCTAATACTAGAACTACCCGGGCCCAAACGTACAAAGAAAAAGAGGGTTACCCGCGGGAGTGAAAGGACGCCTGCCGCTTCCCATCCACCTAAAAGGCTGAGAGCTGACTATGGAACAACTGGTGGTTCCGCTACTGGAGGTAAGTCTCCTAGTGTCCTTAACAGGTTGCTCCAAGATTCTCTATTAATGGTAGAACAGGGTGTCCCGGCTCTTCCTACCTTACCCTTTATTACTTCATCCGTGACAGCTTCACCTTTGGAGGAGGGCGGAGACCATACTGACTCCGTGACAGGTCCCTCTTTGCGAACTATAGGTCCCTCCGCAAGGTTCGTAGTCCTATCTGATTCTTCTCATCATTCAGGCGCCAAATCTGCGGATCCTGAGGTTGATTCTCTTGTCAGGTCTGCTGTTCCGGTGATGACTGAGGCCACCACTGTGACTACTATTGCCCCTACAGTTGCTATTCCTGCTGATGTTGGCAAGGATAAGAGTGTGCCGCATCCGTCTGTTTTTGGTTCTTCTAGTTCATCTGAGAAGACGGATCGTACTCTTAGTCTTTTTACAGGGAGGTCAGGTAGTGGTTTTGCTGCCGGGAGCATTCGTGCGGAGGAGGCTATAGGTGCTGGTTTGGAGGAAATCTATGTTCCTGAGTGGACGGTGACCAAGGGTTTTGAGCTTAATGATGGGCGTTTGTGTGCCAATATGATTGATCACTTCACTCCTCCTGCTTTCTTCAAAACTGTTCGCGGAATGGAGCATGAGCAATTATTTACTGAGTTCAATGTGTCAGCCGCACGCAATTTAAGTTTGAGCTCCGAGGTAAGAATGCGTGCGGAGTACAACATTTTGGAGAAAAGGAAGTGGAGATCTCTTGCGGAGGAGAAAGATAGTTTGTTGGGGGCGAAAGATAAGGAGATTGAAGACTTAAAGTCCCAATTTGAGGTCCCAATTGCTGAAAGCAAAGGAGGAATCTATGGGGGTAGCCCAACTCCGTGCTCGGGTTTCCAGCCTTGAGGCTACTGAGGGTTCACTTCGAGGCGAAGTTGCTTCCGCCAAGGAACATAACGGCCTTCTTGAGCAAGAATGTGGCTCTTTAAAATTGAAGGTGACGAGCCTCGAATCTACTATTGCTGAAAAGGACCGTGAACTCTCTGACCTAGGAGCGTCCTCTTCTTCCTTGAGGTCTCAGGACCAAAGTCTTTCAAATCAGGTATAGTTTTCCGTCCTTAACTGTTCTTTTCGTATTTTTGTGTTTTCGTCCTCTCATATATTTTTTAGGTGCATTAGCTGGAGACTTCTTCCACGGATCTCCGTGAGAAGCTGGAGATGTATGAGGGAAGCCTGAAACGGTTAGAAGAATTTCAAGACAACCTTATAAGACCTCTCGAGACTAGGTTAGCCGAGATTGATGCTGATTTCACCAAGTGTTGTATGCGCTTTCAAGAGAGTTTCCATCCGCACCTCCTCAATGTCGTTGCAGGGCGAAGATGGTTACTAACTCACGGGATGCAACTTCTTATGGCTAAGTGTCTCAATTCAACTGATAATGAGGCCTCGGACATGGCATTTTGGCCGTGCTATAGAGAAAGGAATGCAGGATGGCCTGGTAGCTGGGATTGAGCACGGACAAGCTGGCAGATGTTTAACTGATCTTGAAGCTTATATTCCCTCCGCAGAGGTTGACTTTAATTCTGTTATCCGTAAACTTCGCGACCTGGACTTTCCGCTTCTTCGAGAACTATCTAATAAGAATGATGCCAGCACATGGGATATTATGGATCTTCTTCGCTTGGATGATGTCGTGGCCAAGGCCTTAGGGATGACTGATCTTCAACCTGATGTGAGTCAACTGATGGTTCCCATTCATCATAAGCAGGATAGGGTCGTTATTGGGAGCCAAGCATTATCTGTTGCTTTTGATATTTGTCGTGGAAGGGTGGAGAAGATGGAAAGAAATCTTATTGAGCGTCTCCCCTTCTTGAAAGATGTATTTGTATCCTTAGATCATCCTTTGTCCGCTGAGGTTTTGATTGAACCGCCGGTTGAGGTTTCTGCTACTAATGTTTTATCTACCATGGTCATTGTTCCCCTTTTTGGTCCTTCTGTTTCTGTAGAAGATTATGAGAATCCTGATTTAGTGGATGTGGTTCTGAAGAACGTTACTCCAGGACCATAAGGTGAAGAAAATATTGATGCTTCAACCGGAGGTGATCTTGCGTTTTCCAAATTGGATGATGAAGCTAGGGATGCTGTCTTGTAGGTGTATTTGCTTTTTCCTCAGTGGTCGCATGTGACCTTGCGGATCTTTTGTAATTAGAATACCACGACTATTAACAGTCAGGCATGTTATGGTGCTTTTTATACCGCGGCCGCAAGTGGCCTTTTTGCGGCAGTATTTTGTATGTAAACACTTCAAGTTTGAACATGTCTGTTATATATAAATGTTGTTGCTATCTTTTTATATCACGTTTGATATCTTTAGTAGGATAGTCTTGTTTGAATATTTTGTGGGTTATTCTCCCGGTACCGGGTTTGCAATACATCTTATGTACTTTGAGCTAATTGTGAGGTTACTCATCCTTTTGTTATACGGAATAACATTGATGGAGGCGTGCTCCGTGTGTGCACGGCTTAATCACAACAAATGACTTTGCAAAGTAATAGGATAGAATTTTTCAAAGCATAACTTGTGAAGGTAGCTAATCTTCACTTTTTTTATTAAAATTAAAATCATATTACACGGTATTTAAAAATTACTACAAGGAATAAAGATAAAAATGCTCTCCCCATCACGGAGTCCGTATGGTTAGGCTGCTTACACTTTTTATATATAACACTTCTTGAGATTGCAAACGTTCCAGGTTCTCGGGAGTTCTCTTCCGTTGCGGTCTTTTAACTTGTACGATACCTTCCCAAGTGCTTCTGTGACTTCGTACGCGCCTTCCCACTTAGGTCCTAACTTTCCAGTGTCTTCTACATGGCTTGCTTCGTTGCTTCGGTATACCAAGTCTCCCATCTTGAAGCTTGCATTTCTGACTTTGGTGTTGTAGTATTTTTCCATTTGCCTCTTGCTTTTTGCTTCTCTTATCGCTGCTTGCTCTCGCTTTTCTTCTAGCAGTTCCAAGTTGATTTCCAATGCTTCATCATTTTCGGCCACGTTTACTTCTGCTGTCCTGAACGTGGGCATTCCAATTTCCGCCGGGATGACAGCTTCCGTTCCGTAAGTTAATGAGAACGGAGTGTCTCCGTTACTGGACTTGATCATGGTACGGTGTGCCCAAAGTACATGAGAAATTTCTTCCAACCAGTTCTTGTTGTCTTTGCCCAATCTTGCTTTTATTCCTTCCCCCAAACTCCTGTTTGCTCTTTCCACCAGTCCGTTCGTCTGAGGATGTTTTACGGAAGCAAAATGTTGTTGAATGCACAATTTTTCACACCAATCTTTGAAGGGGTTATCTCGAAATTGTTTCCCATTGTCGGATATAATTTCTCCTGGAAGACCAAATCTGCATACTATGTTTTCCCATACGAACTTTTTTACTTGGTTTCCTGTGATAGTTGCTACTGGTTTTGCTTCTATCCACTTGGTAAAGTAATCCATGGCCACTATTAGAAATTTGATCTTGCCGGGTCCTTCCGGGAAAGGTCCAGCTATGTCAATACCCCATTTGTAAAATGGCCACGGAGATGTGATCGGATTTAATTTTTCCTGCGGATTTCTTGGGACGGGTTTGTGCACTTGGCATTCCTGACATGCTTTTATAAGCGCCCTTGCGTCCTTGTGCATTGTCGGCCAGTAATAACCGGTCCTTAGAGCTTTGGCAACGACGGATCGTTGCATGCTACATGAGCCTTCGTGTATTTCCCGCAAGACGTAGTTCGCTTGTGAGGGTCCTACACATCGAAGCCATGGGCCTAGAAAGGATTTTTTGTACAGTATTCCGTTGATGATGGCGAAACGTTGTGATTTACGCTTTATCGCCCTTGCCTTTTTTCTTTCTGCTGGTAAAGTTTCATCCGTGAGGTATTCATGAATCGGGGTCATCCAGGTATCCCCTTCTTCCTCTACCACGGCGAGCACCTCTCTTTCGTTCACGGATTTTTCTTTCAATTCCTCCACCAACACCTGTTTGCTGAGATGTGCAAAGCTGGTGGACGCCATTTTGCTTAATGCATCCGCTTTTTTGTTCTTGCTTCTTGGGACTTGCTTTATTGAGAACGCTCGGAAGGTACTGGACAGTGCTTTTACTTTTTCTAAGTATTTGATCATGTCTTTTTCTTTTGCGATGTAAGTCCCATTTACTTGGTTTGCTACCAGTTTTGAGTCCACATTTACTTCGAGGTTTTGGACGCCTATTTTTTCCGCTATCCGCAATCCTGCTATCAATGCTTCATATTCTGCTTCGTTGTTAGTTGCTTCAAACTGAAATCTTAAAGCGTATGTGAACTCTACTCCTTCCGGATCCGTGAGTATTACTCCTGCTCCGCATCCGTCAACACAAGATGACCCGTCCGTGAACAAAGTCCACCGTGCCGGGAGCGGTTCTTCTTCCTTTGTGGAATCGTCCTGACCTTCTTCCTCTGGTCTTTCTACGATAAAATCGGCTAACACTTGCCCTTTAACAGATACTCGGCTAAAAATGTAATACCAAATTCCGCTAATTTATGCTCCATTTTGCTCCTACCATGACTTCTGGGTTTGATCATATGTTTTTGAAGGGTCTGATCTGTTTAATACATGATTGGATGAGCTTGGAAGTATCTTCTTAGCCTTTTGCTTGCATGTACTAATGCTAGCACCAGTTTTTCCATGGCGGTGTAGTTTACTTCCGGGCCTCTTAGAGCCCGGCTGACAAAGTAGATTGGCATCTGCCTGGCTTCTCTTTCCGTCATTAGTACGGCGCTAACCGCCTCCTTGGATGCTGCCAGGTAGACGATAAGCTCCTCTTGTTCTTCTGGAGCGATGAGCATAGGTAACTTTGCTATATGTTCCTTTATTTGTCTAAATGCAGCTTCCGCTTCCTCCGTCCATAGTGTAACATTCCGAATTTTCAGGTCATTTACGACGTCATCTATTTTGCTAATCATTTTTTTTCTCTCTCTCGTACGCGTTTACTTTTAATTTTAATAGTTAAGTTAAATCGCGTAAATTAAGAATCACCAATCAACGTAAACGGGCACCAAACAAATTAAAAGTTTACGTCCAGAAATCATTATATTATTATTACTAAAGTAATAATTTACTTATTATGTTTATTTTTATCGGTTACGTAAAATGTTACGTTTCGCGATAAATTACGTTTAAGCATTCCCGGAACCACCAAAACTTTTCTAAGCTTCAACAAATACCCACTTTTATACCCAATACATAAAATTAACTCAAATATATCATATATCTCTTGCCATAACCGAATTTTTGGCCAAATATTCAAAGAAGTATCAAAGTGGTCAAGATTAGTCTTTAGACATTTTCTACACCATTAAAACCTCCCATACCTTGTTCCCTTTGACTAAGAGTCTTCCCTAAGACCCTCATCTTGTTCCCAAGACCCCTATTGCATCTTTGACTAGCCTTATGTTATATATACAAGCATACATAGTAGAATAACACTTACATGCAAAATACTTAGTAAAAATCACAAAAAACACTCCCTTTGTGCTCTACACATGCCACGGCTCAACCCCCCCCCCCCCTATAAACAATCCATACAAAATTTTATACAACCTATACACATCTACACACATCCATCCTAAGATATTCTAAGGTGTTTCCAAGCATTAGATTACCTTTTTCAAGTATTAATCAAGAAAAGTGAAACTAGGGTTTTCATTGTGCAAGCTTTGGTTTCGAGTCTAAACACGGGTTTAGCACTTATTTCTCATCACATACATCCTTCCTAAGGTCTTCTTAATACCTTCATACTTTTATTTATCATGATTTTATGTGTTACATGTTCTTTATGGCTAAATCACCACTTAGGACTTTTTTTAATATGTAAAATGAGTTATCACTTATGTTTAGGAATTTACACATTTTTTTCTTAGGTCATATTGATATATATATCATGGAAAAATGGATTAATAAGTATGTTGACATGTTGTTTAAGTATAAACATGATTTTGTATAAATTAGGGTTTTAAGGTTTACTTAAGAAGATTATGATTAAAAGTATACATAAATGTTATAAAGGGCTGTTTTAAATTCGTGTTTCATACAGTAGGTTTGACATTATATAAAAATAATACGCCTCATGACGATTCTAAAATGATAAGAAACTTGAAAAACCGATTTATAACGAAAAAGATACGTTAGTTACGAGTTTACAACGAGAAATACTTTTATAAAACTATTTTTATAAAAATTACTATTCATTACAGAAAGTGATATTTTTAAAACATCAAAAATATGATATAACTTTCAATTACGAGATCGTGCTCGAAAGAATCGTTAAAAACGGAGCTATAACGAATAAAATACGACATTTACGGGTTTTACGACAACAAATACGATAAAAATAAATTAGGGTCTGGTGTGAACAGTAAAAGTTACTGTTCACCAGAAGGTCAAAAGTTCAAAAATGTAAATTTATGATAACTCGTCTTAATACAAAAGCTGTGGGCAAAATAGAAACGCTAAAAATCGGCTATTAAACGCGAAAGTTACGCCAGTTTTACTAAAACGGTAATTATAAACGTTTTTCTAATCAAACACAATTTTACCAAAACAATTAGATGGTGATTGAACTATATAGACCTATATGTGGTATTAATCAAAGTACTATATTACTAGGGAGTTTCATAATGAGGCCTCTTCGGGGTGGCGTATCGACGAGTTGTTGGATTTACGATTTAAAGTGTCCTAGCTCCTCATACGTTCACTACACGACCTCTTAATTATGATAGCCCGAACGATAGTATGATGAGAGTAGACTACCTATAAAATAATCAAAGTGTTTGTACTTATACTGACCTAATATTTGTCTTAGGTTGCATTCCGTCATTTCCGTGACGCATTTTCTATCGTGAATACTTGTTGATTTCCATTCACTCAAGGTGAGTTCATAGCCCCCTTTTTCTACAATTTTTTTTACAAAATCTACGGGGTGAAATGCATTGCTTGTTTTACTATTGGACACAAGTGTTTTTCAAAGTGTATGCTATCCAGATTACTGCCTGATTATTAATAGCTGTAAGTTTACCTTATTGCCGAGAAATCCCTATTATCATGAACCGTTAATTGTTATCATGAACCGTTAATTGCTATTGTAGTAAGCGCGAGTGTTGTGGATAGATCTATCGGGACTGACAATCCCCACCTTTCCTTGGGTCACTAGTTTGATCAAGGTGCATTTAACATTGAGAGGTGTTAGGTTGTTGGCAAGCATCCTATATTCTGATTAGGGCACAAATCTAGTTAAGGCTTCGGTGTCATGAGCTTAGTGCAATAATAAACGTTTTGGACTACTGAATGTGTTTCAGAGTCTACTATTACTTCGATCTTGTGGTCCACCCTTTTTACCGATAAACCTATGATTTCACTCAACCTTTGTGTTGACTTTTAGCATGTAAATTTCAGGTCCTAGGGCATGAAGATTGGAGGGGAGCCGTGGCGGATATCAATGAAGACGGATTCTGTGTTTTATCTAAAGTCTATGCAACTTTTATTATCTTTAAAAACTTAAGTCATCTTTTGGTATTATGAAGCTTTTGTTAAATTAAATATGTACTTGAAATGTTTATGACTTTTAAAACATATGGGACCTAATGTATGAACTCTGATATTTTGCTATGGCATCGAATGAAATCTTATCTTAAAATGCCCATTTAAGGTCGTTTCCTATATCTTGATTGTTGTACTTTGACATAGCACCCCAATGTTACCATTCCACTGCTACCTGATTTTGGGGGTGTTACAGATGGTACCAGAGCCAAGGTTATAGGGAACCGGGTCATTTTCAAAACCTAGTCTATAACCACAAAGTTTAAAGGTTTTCTTTCTTTCATTTTTAAATACAGAATCCTTCATCGCTATCCGATATCCACTGCGAGCCTAAGGTAATTTCATTTCAAAGTCTTTTTTTCTCCTTAATTAAACACCCAAAAGGCAATTTAGTAAGTCCATTTGTTGGCTAAAAAGACTTTGAAATGAAATTACCTTAGGCTTGCGATTTTGGGTGTGCGGATTGTCAAGAGATTGGGCCTGCAATTTTGGGTGTGCATATCAAACATAGTAAAATTTTCATAAACATGCAATCCTAAACACTCTCTGAATACCTGCTACTTGAATGTTTATACGCTTATTATTAGTATTGTTTTTTATTAATCGGTTGCCCAGCGATCCATGTCGTGTATCTGTCTTAGGTTTGAGTCGAGTCCATTTGGGTTTCTGATAGAATTTGCAGGTATGCATAATAATCTTGCTGAAAATTTTACTACGTCTGATAATAGGATGTTAATTATTTAGAGCCTCTACTTTCCTGTAGGCTTATTATGTTGTTCTTGGTTTCATTACAATGACATTTGAATGACGATAAAAATGAAATAATTTTTGCAGATTAAATGGGATATGCGGAGCTGCTGGTACTTACTCTTTTTTTTGGCGTCAATGATACACAGAATAGAGGAGAAGCGGTGGAACAAGTTTTCTCGTAATATGTTGGAAGGTTGTAACGTTACAACTTATTTGCATATTACTAAAATTTAACAAAGACAAGTTGTGAGGCTTGCTTCTATTGGAACCGGAGTTGGTCAATGTAGTCCTGCAAATCAAGTTGTAGAAGGCTTAGAGGCTCTTTTGTTGGCCCTTTTGTGGGAGGTATGCGACAGCGTTGCACCTTTTACGACGAAACATACTCTGATTTCCGGGTGGGCTACTGATGCCTCATTTTAGCTCTCAGGATCTCAGACCTGATATTGTATGTCTCACACTCAACGAGTTAGAATTAGTGCATAATGCTCTATAAGTAAGTTCTTTATGGTTTGGTAGATAATACAAAACAGTAAACTGATTAGGCTTGAAAGTAATCAGCAAGGGCCAAAAAATAGGTAATCCCAAACACTCCTAAAATGATTCATATTAGAGAAAATCCTTTAAATGTAAATGTACAGTTGTAATATTGATTAGTATAATCGTATGAGCCATCTTAAATGTATCTCAGATGTTGAGGTATTTATAAACAAGTGTTTGAAACATCTTATATAAGCACTTTATGCAATGAATAAATACGCCATTTAGAACGTATGAAGTAGTGCTTTAGTGACTACTCACAATTCTTGAATCTCGGATTTAGATGATTTTGTTTGTATTAGTTTTTGACGTGTATTCATTATTAGAAGTGGACCGAAGGTGATAGGTACAACCCTCCCTAAGAACCCATTGATGTACCAGACCCATACCCGTGTCAGGATTCGAGTCAATTGGGACACAGATAGGCCAGCTTGATTCAGTTAGATCACATCATGATCACACGCTTTTCACCTCCCCGTTCGACATAGCAGTCCACTTTTAATTCCCAGTCAACTTTATTTCCATGTAAGCTTATTTTTGTTAATATTTTCATTTATTTTACACTTTCAAAATAGTTATTTATTTTCCTTAATTGTAGCTAGGTGTGTGGTTATTTTTCTTTTTATCTGATATGTAAGGAAAAATTGATGAATGAAAAAAGGTTGTTCTTGATTTTCCTAAAACTCTTTTTATGTGTTTAGAGATTGTTCATAACTTCTTCAGGATAAACCCTAATATTATTCATTCATTTGTATCTTCACAAACCATAAAAAAACATCCTTTTTTTTCTCTATACTTTTAGGTTTTATCAAAAGATTCTTGGTAAAAGGAAGAAGGTTAAGCTTGAACAGAAGGTAGCACGTCACATTCATTGCTGTAAACTTTTAATTTCTTACTATCTAGACATGTATGACACAGGTTCATAACTTCTCCAAGATAAACCCTAATATTATTCATTCATTCATTCGTATCTTCACAAACCATAAAAAAACTTTTAATTTCTTACTATCTAGACATGTATGTACGATTTAACACAATTGAAACACATCGTCTTAAATATCAAATAGATAAACATTATAAAAACAACTCAAGTGGACGTTGTATAAACGTAGTGAAGTTGTATGATTATGATGAATGAATGATTCATAGTTACAAAAAGTTGAGAAAAACTCATCTGTTTGACAGGCCACTCAGATGATCAGAGATGGATCCTGCAAACTCATAACAGAATTACCCATAACTAACTGAACCGTTTTGATCCATTCAAGGAGAACTACACTCCACAATAGACGTTAATAACCCATACTCACACAAACCATTTAAGGAACTTTGATAACATTGAATATGAAATGAACTCAATTGGACGTTGTATAAACGCATTAAAGTTATATGATTATGATGAATGAATGATTCATACTCCCTCCGCCCCATATTAAGTGTCCATTTTTGACTTTTTGAATTCTTTTTTTATAAACTTTGACAGTAAATATTTTTCTTTATGTTATATAATGCTTACTGAAAATTATACCAATGAAAAATACAATCGAAACTCTATCCATTCATATATTTTCGCATTGAGTATCATATAACATAAGAAGAAATAATTAAGGTCAAAGTTGAAGAAAAAAGACTTTAAAAAGTCAAAAATGGACACTTAATATGGGACGGAGGGAGTAGTTACGAATATTAAGAAAAACTCACCTGTTTGATAGGCCACTCAGAATAGCTGAGATGGAACCTACAAAATCATAACAGAATTACCCATAACTAACTAAACCGTTTTGATCCGTTCATGCGAACTAGACTACACAATCGACCTTAATAACCCAAACTCAAACAATCCTTCTCTATAAAAAATTCAATGAAGCAAACCCGCCCGTCGGGCGGGTTACGTAACTAGTATATATATATAGTAGCTGAAAAACCCGCCTGATGGGCGGGTATGACTTGTGAGTATCCTTGGATAAATTTTACGGAACATTTAATGAAATACGAACGATGTTAAATTATAATAGAGTGAAAACGAATAAAAAAAATACATGAATGATAATCCGATAAGAGGAAAAAAAACTTAATAAACTATCCGCATTTACTAAGTATAATGTACCAATTCAAATTTGATATATAGCTTCTTTATACACAACGTTGGTCGTAAAATTGGTATGATTACCGTCTCTATCACAACATAAAACCTTCAAACCCTTCTTGGTTTTGAACCTCGATACAACGACATATAGTTGTCCATGAGAGAAACCTGTCTGAAGAAACAACCTAACCTTCGACAACGTTTGGCCTTGACTTTTATTAATAGTCACACCAAAGCAAATCTGAATAGGGAACTGTCGTTAGTTTAGTTTAAACGACAGCTTATTGTCAGATGGGCTAATGACCATATGCGATACTGCAAAGCCCGCCCGATGGGCGGGCTTGTTTTGTGAGTATCCAAGGAATAAATTAGGTAACAATTAATGTATTATAAACATTGTGAAATTTTTATATAGTGAATATCAAACCAAAAGAAATTAACAGTAATCCGATAAGATGACATAAAACTTAATAAAGTGTCCGTCAGGTGCACGTATACAAAAAGGAATACATGAAATAAAACTGAATTGTCGTCACTTTAGTTCAAACGGCATCTTACTGTCATACACGAGGTTGCAAAAATAGTACGAACACTACCATAGAATATTATCCTAGCTTTGATTATATATTTACCAATACTTTTGGAATGCTAAAATGAAGAATGTAAAGTGTATTTAACATTAGATAGAAACCATTGACTCTCCATTGCTATACAAAAGAAATAAGAACGTAAAAATTTATGAAAGAAACATACATATCCCTGCATACATTAAGAGATCTAATTCCTTGTTAGCAAGTTAAGAATTATGACAAAATAAATAGTCCCTCGTATGACCTATATATAATCACTAATGCTAAACTTGCTACTATGCTTAATTATAAATATACAATATGAGTAAACATGATGTGATCAATCTGACATCAAAGTGGTGATGACCAGTCAAGCAAAGCTATATAGACAATACATCATAATTACTTTAAACGTAGCTGCAATGATTTTCTTGTGATACGTATCTTATGAAAATCCATTCCAAAATTATCTAAAAAGATAATTTATATTATATAACGGATTGCATACATTGTGTTGTACAACATATAAACAGCAAGATCAAAGGCATGATTGCATATATTGTGTTGTACAACATATAAACAGCTCATTCGGAAGCCCCACTTTTTTTTGGCACAACTCATCAATATTAAATCCTCCCCTTCAAGCGATTACTGGTACTATTATTCTACTCACACTAAATATCTGAAGTTAAAAATCAACTATTATTGTCATAACAAAATATAGTAAGATTAAAGGAGAAAAGAAAGTAAATCATAATCAGCGTTATTAATACATTATGATTAGTCTTTAAGGGGTAAATGCTCATTTAGATTTTTAATGCGTTAAAGGAAACACGATATTTTGAGTTGTAACAATAACAACCAAACAATGCTATATGTTCTTTTATGTTTACTATAGCCATGGAATATAAGAAACATATATCGTGTGTGGCAAATATGCCTATAATCACATAGCTCGTATAGGTAGGTCTCAAGCTGAATATTTGCTAAAAGATGTAATTTTTCCATGCTATTTTAGCTTAATACGTAGTATATTGGAATAAGATAACCTGTTTGGCCAGACTTCTATAAAAGCGTCTTTGAACACTTGATGTCATCAGCGATAGAGTTAAACATTATAAAGATAAAATCAAGATATGTTTTGTACATATATTAGAGGGAACGTGATAATCTTTGAATTTGTAAGTAAAGTAAAAAAAGCAATTACCTCTTTTTCACAACATCAAGTGCAAGAATTTTAAATCTATGAGGTCCTCATCCTCTCCATCTTTAAGATCCAAGATCCACTCATCTAATCGATTTGCCTAACCTGTTTGATTTCCATTCATCGAATAACGTTTGATTTGTGTAGATCGATAATAGCTTTCTCTAATCTCTCTTGTTAGATTCGACGTTATTTTTAGAATTAGGGTTTCGATTTCTAATCGATTTCTTGGTTCTAAGTAATTACTATTCATCTGATTTAGTGAGATCTAGGGTTTGTTATTCATTGTTATCTGCTAAATCCCTCTTTATTCGATTCGACGATAATCATTAGGTGTTAGATCTCCTTTCAATCCCCTTCGCCTCTATGAGTCCTAATTCGAATATTGCTACTACCTCCCTAGAGCGGTGATTGTTATAACCCCTGTTTATTGAGATCATCACTTGTTGATTCGATCTCTAAACGAGTGTGTTAGGCGATCCCTTAACTTGGGACTATAGGGCTTTTTCGTTTTTTAGGGTTTCGTTTCTGGTCGTTTTCTACAAATTCATTTTTTCAATTTTTTCATTGTATCATGGGTATCTTTAGAACAAAAGAAGATGATGTGGCTAAGATCTCCACTTCAATCTATGTGTCGAATTTTCCTGAGGTGTTTTCCGCCAAAGATTTGTTTCATGCTTGCAAGAAATATGGACACGTTATTGACTCGTTTATTCCATTTAAGAAATCGAAAGATGGGAAAAGATTCGGTTTTGTTCGATTCATTAATGTGTTTAACATGGAACGATTGGTAAGTAATCTTTGCACTATTTGGGTTGGTCGATCAAAGTT